>CM059815.1:24304537-24544537 GCA_030435695.1 Brachymystax lenok tsinlingensis
TTCACTATTTAAAGTATAAAGGTCTTTCCCCAGCAATTATTCAATTTTAGGAAAATCTAACATTCATTCCAAGCTTTATTTAGTATTATTTTTTTATGCTCTTAATGACTTTTCTATAGTAGCTATTAAAATGTTGTGTAATTGCCGCTTGTGTTTATCGGGAGCTCCCAAAGCCGTAATTTCAATCACTGTAGCCAGTTAATCTCTAAGCTCTTTGCTTCCGGCATTACCTTTAAAGGACACCGTTGACCTCCCTCCTTGTTTGTTTCACATAGACATTACACCCAACGCACTCCTCTATGAGCCCATAGAGCGCTGGTCAAAAGAAGTGCACCACACTATAAAGGGAATGGGTGTCATAGGATGCAGTCTAGATAATGTTTACATTTTGGTGAATGAGAATTGCATGGCTTTGAGCTATATGCCTATTATACACTGTGAGCTTTGGAGTCGAAAGCCACCAGAATATTTATTAGTTTCTATATTGTATGCTATATTTAATGCTTTTCAATGTTATCTTGACCTTTTTAAGGAGTCTACGCAAACTGAGCCGACAGTGGTCCATTTGTGTTGCTCTCTACGTAGTTCTACGTACAGTACCAGTCAGAAGTTTGGACACACCTACTCATTCAAGGGTTTTTCTTTATTTTGACTATTTTCTACATCGTAGAATAATAGTGAAGACATCCAAACTATGAAAAAACACATATGGAATCATGTAGTAACAAAAAAATCAAGTAGCCACCCTTTGCCTTGACATCTTTTCACACTCTTGGCATTCCCCACACAATAACCCATAATGACAAAGCAAAAACAGGTTTTTAGACATTTTTGCAAATGTATTAAAATAAAAAACTGATTCAGTAGTATTCAGAGCCTTTGCTATGAGACTTGAAATTGAGCTCAGGTTAATCCTGTTTCCATTGACCATCCTTGAAATCATTCTTCAACTTGGTTGGAGTCCACCTTTGGTAAATTGTGTTGATTGGACATGATTTGGAAAGACACACACCTGTCTATATAAGGTCCCACAGTTGACGCTGCATGTCAGAGCAAAAACCAAGCCATGAGGTCGAAGGATTTGTCCGTAGAGCTCAGAGACAGGATTGTGTCGGCAAAGATCTGTGGAATGGTACCAAAACATTTCTGCAGCTTTGAAGGTCCACAAGAACACAGTGGCCTCCATCATTCTTAAATGGAAGAAGTTTGTAACCAGTTTGTAACCAAAAACCAAGCCATGAGGTCGAAGGATTTGTCCGTAGAGCTCAGAGACAGGATTGTGTCGGCAAAGATCTGTGGAATGGTACCAAAACATTTCTGCAGCTTTGAAGGTCCACAAGAACACAGTGGCCTCCATCATTCTTAAATGGAAGAAGTTTGTAACCATCAAGACTCTTCCTAGACCAATCGGGAAGAAGGGCCTTGGTCAGGGAGGTGACCAAGAACCTGATGGCCAATCTAACAGAGCTCCAGAGTTCCTCTGTGGAGATGGGAGAACTTTCCAGAAGGACAACCATCTCTGCAGCACTCCACCAATCAGGCCTTTATGGTAGAGGAGCCAGACGGAAGCCACTCCTCAGTAAAAGGCATTTGACAGCCCGCTTGGAGTTTGCCAAAAGGCACCTAAAGGACTCTCAAGACCATGAGAAACAAGATTCTCTGGTCTGATGAAACCAAGATCGAACTCTTTGGCCTGAATGCCAAGCGTCACGTGTGGAGGAAACATGGCACCATCCCTATGGTCAAGCATGGTGGTTGCAGCATAATGCTGTGGGGATGTTTTTCAACGGCAAGGACTGGGAGACTAGTCAACTCTTCGGGGAAATGTGTTTGGAGTTAACTTTCTAGCTAATAGGCTATTTTAATTTACACTTACTCTTCAACTTATATTGTGGGGAGGTCTAAATAATGAAAAACGATCTACCAAAGCTATTCATTTTAAAATGTTGATTACATCTCCTTGCTTTTGTCATTCATCTGATGATAAGACAAGACATGCCCAAATTGTGTTTTGCCAACGTATGATGGGGGTCCCAGGGTCGCTCGCTGGTTTGCCTGGGCAAGAAAAGTTTGAAGGCCGCTCCTCTAGAACTGAGGAAAAGTGACACCTGATTTAAGTGAACTTCTGGTTGGTGGAACTTACACATGTTAAACCATATTGTTCTTTAGATGCAACTTACTTTATAAAAAACTCAACATTTCACCACCAACATTTTGCTTGCATTTGGGTTGATGTTGTAGATTTTTAGGAGTTCCACATGGTATGTGGAGGTAGCCTAGTGGTTAGAGCGTTGGGACAGGTTGCTAGATCGAATCCCGTGCTGACAAGGTAAAAATCTGTCCTGCCCCTGAACAATAAGAATTTGTTCTTAACTGACTTGACTAGTTAAAAAAAGGTAAAATAAAATTAAACAAATTAATGTAACTTCCTCTCTCCATCTGGAAGATAGACATGCAGACAGCCACAACAAAGTGTGCGCTTAAAGTTTAAACCCTACTGTCATTGAGACACTAATCAGTGGTCAAATATTTACATTTCACTGAATGTTTACTTGCCTACAGTATTGATCAGTTTTACTGGAATAACATGCGTGCACACGGTTATACAGTAATAAATTATGCCTGTGAAGAGTAGAGCACTTGAATGACAAGTACACATGGCCATTCATCCTGCCTGTTCTTTATACATATTAATGCCCATTTGAGTTTACTTGTCTTGTGTGAGGCTGTGACATTGAGGCATTACCACATAAGTGCGTCAATGCAGAGGTCGGATGGAGAGAGAATGTGATCAGTTTATTACATTGGATCAGTCTTGATAACTGCAGTTTTCAAAATCATGGCCAATTGTCTCGCCTAGAGAGGCGATTTAGGAGCAATTGGGATGTAATACTGCTTAAAGCCTGATTCAACAGGAATTGTTAGCAATTTCAGGTCATTTAGGCAAAAGTGACACAATGCCCTCAGATTAAAAATACTATTATACCTGCTGCCAAGAACAGTTTTAGGTATGTAGGAAAGGCTTTAAGAATATGTTTGTGGCATTTTCGATTATGGGGAAAGGATGAGGAATATGTCTGTGGATTTGAGTTTTTGCAACAAAAAAACACTGCATTTCAGTCATTGTTTCCCTGTCATCAAATCCCCTTGTGGGAATCCCTTCACATACAGTGCCCTCCTGAATTATTGGCACCCTGGGTAAATATGAACAAAAAGGCTATGTAAAATGTATAGTTTCAGCTTGATCTTACACTGGAAATAGCATATGAATCTAACATTTAAGTTATTGTTCAACCCCAAAAAATCTGCATCAATTGCTAATTTTTTGTTTTTCAAAAACATGCATGTCACAATAATTGGCACCCCTGCATTTTTAGTACTTTGTGCAGCCTCTCTTTGCCAAGATAACAGCTCTGAGTCATCTCCTATCGTGTTTGATAAGGTGGGACAACACATAGGAAGGGATTTGAGACCATTCATCCACACAGAAACTCTCCAGATCCTTCAGAGTTCTCGTATGTGGACTCTCCTCTTCAGCTCACCCTACAGGTTTTCAACAGGGTTTAGGTCAGGGGACTGGGATGGTCATTGCAAAAGCTTGATTCTATGGTCAGTGAACCATTTTTGTGTGGTTTGGAGGTATGCTTTGGATAGTTGTCCTGCTGGAAGATCCAACGATGACCCAGTTTTAGCCTTCTGGCAGAGGCATTATAGAATAATAGTGACGATATCAAAACTATGAATTAACACATATGGAATCATGTAGTAACCAAAAAAGTGTTATACAAATCAAAATAATAATTTATATTTGAGATTCTTCAAAGAAGCCACCCTTTGCCTTCATGACAGCTTTGCACACTCTTGGCATTCTCTCAGCCAGCTTCATGAGGAATGCTTTTCCAACCATCTTGAAGGAGTTCCCACATATGCTGAGCACTTGTTGGCTGCTTTTCCTTCACTCTGCGGTCCAACTCATCCCAACCATCTCAATTGGGTTGAGGTCGGGTGATTTTGGAGGCCAGGTCATCTGATGCAGCACTCCGTCACTCTCCTTGGTGAAATAGCCCTTACACAGCCTGGAGGTGTCATTGTCCTGTTGAAAACCAGTGATAGTCCCACTAAGCGCAAACCTGCAGCGATATGCCATCCCATCTGAAGGCTGTGGTAGCCATGCTGGTTAAGGCCTTGAATTCTAAATAAATCAGCAAAGCACCATCACACCACCACCTTCATGCTTCACTGTGGGAACCACACATGCGTTCACCTACTCACAATGACACAGCGGTTGGAACCAAAAATCTCAAATTTGAACTCATCAGACCAAAGGACAGATTTCCACCGGTCTGATGTCTATTGCTTGTGTTTCTTGGCCCAAGCAAGTCTCTTCTTCTTATTGGTGTCCTTTAGTAGTGGTTTCTTTGCAGCAATTCGACCATGAAGGCCTGATTTCAGGGTCTCCTCTGAACAGTTGATGTTTGTCTTACTTGACCTCTGAATCACATATTTGGGCTGCAATCTGAGGTGGTTAACTCTAATGAACTCATCCTCTGCAGCAGAGGTAACACTGGGTCTTCCTTTCCTGTGGCGGTCCTCATTAGAGCCAGTTTCATCATAGCGCATGATGGTTTTTGCGACTGTGCTTGTAGAAACTTTCAAAGTTCTTGAAATGTTCCGTATTGAATGACCTTCATGTCTTAAAGTAATGATGGATTGTTTCTTTGAGCTGTTCTTGCCATAATATGAACGTGGTGTTTTTATCTTCTGTATACCACCCCTACCTTGTCACAGCACAACTTATTGCCTCAAACGCGTAAAAAGTTCATTTCTTTCCTTCTTAACAAGGCACATCTGTTAATTGAAATGCATTCCAGGTGACTACCTCATGAAGCTGGTTCAGAGAATGCCATGAGTGTTTAAAGCTGTCATCAAGGCAAAGGGTGGCTGCTTTGAAGAATTTCAAATATAAAATATATTTTGATTTGTTTAACCCTTTTTTGGTTACTACATGATTCCATATGTATTATTTCATAGTCTGTCTTCACTATTATTCTACAATGTAGAAAATAGTAAAAAATTATGAAAAACACTTAAATGAGTAGGGGTGCCCAAACTATTGACTGGTAGTACATAAATTAGAGAATTTCTAGGGGTGCCAATAATTGTGACACGCATGTTAGATTCATATGATATTTTGTGTAAGATCGAGCTGATAAACAACAATGACATTTTTTCACAGCCTTTTTTGTTCATACTACATCTTGACGCAATGCTCGCTTAACACGGAAGCCAGCTGCACAAATGTGTCGGAGGAAACACCGTGTCGGGGTGCATGAGAAGTGCGATGGGACAAGGACAACCCGGCCGGCCAAACCCTACCTTAATCCAGACGACGCTGGGCCAATTGTGCTCCGCCTCATGGGTCCTCCGGTCGCGGCCGGCTGCAACACAGCCCGGTATTGAACCCGGATCTGTTGTGATGCCGCCAGCACTGCGATGCAGTGCCTTAGACTGCTGCACCACTCGGGAGGCCTTTGAGTTGTTCATTTTATAGTTGTTTATAATTACAGTTGTGGGACCAGGCATGGTGAGTCTCTAGAGTATTAGCGGTGTTTGTTTGTTTCATTTAGCTCCTTTTTCACGTTTTCTTAATAGAACGAATGGGACAGGGCATTTCTGATTAGGTTTTCTCTCATGTAATTGCTTTTTTGATTGAAGGTAATTAGTTCTTTTTTGCATGTTACTGAATGCGTTCTGTTTATTTTGTTTATTTCCTATGCCATTGTAAATGTTTTGCAGTTATAAAAAAATCTAACAAAAATCTCTTGGTAATAGTAAGTTTGCATAATGTTAAGTGGCCTTGACAAATTTTTGCTTGGTCAAATCAGACCAATTTTTCTCTTCCTCAATCATATTGCAAGGATCCGTTCTCAGGTAATTCCCAGAAATTAAGTGCTACCAGTAGTTATATTATACTATAGATTTAGTATTGTGCTTCACTAACCAGGTTTCCATCCAATGTTTTTATGCGCGTAAAAATAAAAAATGTAATGACAGGCCTGATGGAAACAGCAAATTTGACGGTAAACTTTCCAAATGTTGAATACGCTAGATAAGGTGATATTTTTGTCGCTAAAATTAACTATTTGAGAAAAGGCAGTGGAAACGTTGATATAATAACCATCATATGGAAGTAAACTTGGAGACACGTGATGACATGTTGTGTGGTCCTCCCACTACAACTTCACTGGTGAAAGTAAAAGATGATGAGCTTTGACAAATATATATTTTTTGTCTATAATCTCATCATGTAGGCTGTACCTGCACTGTATCAGCGAGCTGTTGGCTAGAACACACGTGCCAATACAAGAGTGGGCACATTCGCAATATAACGCAACATTTTCTGTGACAAAAACATAAACTGTTGAAAATTGAGTTGGAAACTATTTGACTTGTATTTTTTTATTCGGTACATGGGAATTTAAATGCAAAAGTTATGTGCACTGCGTCATCATGAACAGACGTATCAGCAACAGGTCAATTTGATGGAAACGTGTCTCTGGTGGGAAAATGCTAATATTTGATTTATGCAGATTTTAAAATCTCTCACCAATTGGATGGAAACCTAGCTATAGTAACTCCGACGTGTTGCCTTGGGCTTGTCTAGCACTTTCCTGTACAGGAGTAGCCTATGGCACAATCGGTCCTATCTCAATTTCATATTGCTTTCTCAGAGTGTCCGACTACCTCAGTCTGTGCATGGCTATCTGGGGAAATGGCATTTGAGACTGGACTAATCTTCTCGTAGCATGTTATCTGATCATGTCAGTGTATTTGTATTCACAACGTGACATTTGCTCACACAATCGGCTTGTACTAGGTGCACTGGTAATCCACTAGTGTGAGACTGAGTGTTCCTGCCGGCCAGCCAAACTCTTTTTATTTCATCCACACTGTCGGGTGAATGGCACTTTGCATGTATTATCAGATGAGTGTTGATTGGATATGAGTAGAATTAACCGTGCATGAATAGCTAGTGTTTTGAGTCGGCTTAGTTTGGCCTTGAAGCCGAGGATGATTAAGTGTCCTTTTAAATGGACACATGGATGTTCCTAGGAAAATATTGTATAATGACTCAAATGGGGTGTGCTGCTACTCAAGTGAGAATGATAGATTCAGACCTTGTCCGTTACTGTATCTGTCAGGTTCCTTAGAATTAAAATGAGGTGACAGTCCAGTTGCCTAGGTTTTCCTTTGTGTTGAGACAGGACACTGCTAGTGTTTAAAGACTGGGCATGAAACTTATTTTTTTTAAATCCTTTGAACACATCCAGTAAAATATGTTGTTATCTATACTACACCATTCAAAGTGTTAAGTGTTAAATACCATCTTATATCCATTCTGCCAACATTTTCCACTAGCAATATAGTAGCCTATATTTTCACATGCAATTTGAACTAACAACTTGCTTGGCGAATGAGATGCGCTCATCCATCTGCTTTGTTTGAGATACAGAGCAGGAGAGGTTCAAGAGCAGGATATATTCCTGTCCTGATGAATGAAACCTTATCACACTGGACACTGGTGGAGCAGCCAATTGATACATTTATGACAGACTGCCTCCCCCTTATCAAGCAACGTGCTATAGATGTCAACAAACAGATCAGTGAAATATCCCACAGTAATTGTGAGCTTTGCCGTCAAGATTGGCTCTCTCTCCATAGATAACACAGGAGTTGATCCCTGGCTGAGTGAGCGGAGCATATTGGAGGACAGTTTATTATTTAAATGGCTACCAGTGGTGATGGGGCTGACTGTTTTATATCTCTGAGCTAAAGCCTATGCATTGGTTCTGGGAGCTAATATGAGTTTTCAGGTCTCAAGAAAGGGTTTTCACCAAACCAGCTCAGCTTCATATGCAATCCTGGCCTTTTTAGCAAGCAAGTAATTTAAAGTATATCATGTAATTTTGTCCTGGTGCCTTCAGTCTTTGTTACTGAAAAGATGAGTGTACCTGAACGTGTTAATAGTTAATAATATCCTTTGTTATTACACTTTAAACTCTTATAATAAATCATAAAAAACATAGATCCCTTAATTTAAAAGATATTGTTCCCTCATCTAAGTGTGACAAAGATGATCTTAAAAATTGTGAGCCGATTTCTCATCTCACTCAGATCATTGAGAGATTTCAGATGTATGAAAAACTGTGGGGCAAAATGATTAACATGGATAGGCTATCACAGTTCCTTTTGAACATGATGCCTTTCTTGTCAGTGGAAATATTAGACGCTGGAATCGCCAGTGTTTTACTCACGGTATTTACTCATCTTAACCAAAGAGATCCCTGACAGGCTGTCTGGGAGCGGAGCCATCAATCAAACTTCAGGTTATATTCTACATCCACACAGAAAGCCTTTGAATCGTTATATCATTATTTACGACATGAATTATGTGTGTGTTGGTATAACCACATTATTAGAGTTGCGTTCTTTTAGTGTTGTGCTGTGTTCATCTCAGTTTTTATGTGAAATACTTGGTACAGATTGTGTGAGACACAGGCTGTCATAATGTAGTTATATTTGGATTGACAACATGTCGCACTACCTCTCTCTCAAGAATGTAGTGTTCGAGATATCTCATTGTGTATAATACATTATGTTGTGATCATAGTGCATCATAAGACTTGTTATAAGCATGTAAAATACCTTAATGTCTAGTTTGTTTCTTGTCATGAAATTTCAACTGTTAATACTTTCTACCTATGTTATTATACAAGGTCATAAGAACTGGTTGTTGGGAATGAACAAACTCTTGAGGCTGTGGCACTCATCTTTTTGTGATGTCCCTTCATCCCAGTCATACAACCCCACTATCTGTGTTTAAGGAACTGTGCTTTCCCCTCTTAGTATCCTGCAAGTCAGCAGTTTACCAAGGCCAAGAAAGTGCACTTTTGATCTTGAGAAAATCAAAGGGAATTATTAATATAGCATCACAAGAAGGTCTTTAAAGAGGCACTGCCTGCTTTGATGTCAAGTCTTGCAGTTGACGAGGTTCCCACCAGCGGTCATCCAGTGACGTTGGGCCTTGCGGAGTATTCAACCAACTGAAGTCATCCCTGTTACCATCAGTTGTGAATGTTTTTTTTGATACAGCATTCTGATGTACTTTCATGAGATCGTTTTTGCGGCACGGTTCTGACCGTTTCAGGAGGGAGGTCGTTGATTAAAGCGGTGTCTCCTCAGTGCCTCGGGTCTCTCTGAAGTGTTCTGTCAATACATCAGAGGATTATTTATTTAACCATTATTTAACTAGGCAAGTCACTTAACTACTTAGGGAGCCCTGACACGGTGTTTCCTCCAACACATTTGTGCAGCTGGCTTCCGTGTTAAGAACATTCTTATTTATAACTGCCTTGTTCAGGGGCAGAATGGCAGATTTTTAACTTGTCAGCTCTGGGATTTGATCTAGCAACCTTTCGGTTACTAGTCCAACGCTCTAACCACTAGGCTACCTGCCGACCCAGTGTATAGGGTCCTACTATACACTGCCTGTTAGCAACCACTTCTTGTTTTTTTGCAGTATTTACTAAGGTATGAGGACGAAGGTTAGTCAAACATGAACTCATCTGTTTTCCTTTTTTTACTTTGACTAGATTTGCCATATTTTAGCATCATTACTTTTACTCTATGGCAGCTGTAAATGGCAACATGAACACAAATGACCATGTTCCCCATCAAAACGCTGCTCTTGCTTGAGCTAGAAGCAGTTTTATATTGAGAATAAAGTTATGACCATAAAATTATTCAGAAGCTAGACTGAATGTGGTACAGTGTAGTCCATTATAGAGAAAATAATAGTTCCTGTTAACCCTTTACACTCGCGGGAATTAGCATTTATGCATAGGGCTAAATTGAAATGTTTCTTACAGAAGAAGTACTTTTTTTTAAAGTATCCTAGCTGTGCCGTTGAGGAACTAGAGCAAGCACATTTGCAGTTTTGTTTGGATCACCACTCTGCAATCACACAATTATTGTTGTTTACGTAAATTCAAAAACAACCCATTATAAATCGCAACTGGGTCAGGTGGGAATCATTTGAAAGCTTGTTCTATTGCCAACATGACTAGCTAAATTATAAAGTAGGCTCTTTGTGTTAGGCTTTCACAATTCAGAGAAACAGATTGTAATTTTGTAGTCATAGAAAGGAGTAGAGTGCATTAAGTTGCGTGTTCGACGACACATTTTCTTCACAATAGACAAACGAGCTCCTTCTGTTCAGAACAACCCAGGGTATGCAACCCAGGGTATGTCATCTTGTAACTGTACATCAAACACAGTGATCAGAAACGTTGACACTGTGTAGGATGAGTTATGGTATGGAAATGTGAAGTGCACATTTAGACTCACGGGTGTTTTGGCTTGTATGACATCAAAGCAGTATTTATTATAATCCTCAACATCTTTCAAAATAGAGTTCTCTTAATTTACATTGATCCAAAACATGACCTTAAACTCCTAGACATTGAACAGAATGAGGAGTGAAACATCACTGTTAAGCATGAAGTGGGAACACAAAGGATCAACAGTCTCCAAAGGGATAAATTGCATTAAAAACATCCACTATCCACTAAATTTACATTTCCCTCACTCAGACAACAAAACATTTGCAAAAGTTGCCCAATTAGAGGGAGGGATGGGGCAACTTCTTGTCACGTGCTGTGCTCAAGTTAAGAATGGCTGTCAGTCATTACCCATACAGAGCTGTAAAGCACAGAGCCAGCAAACCAGACCAGGGTTTGAGAAGTCAATGAGAGAATTCAAAAAAACTATTCCTTAGTTGTTTATTTTCTCTAAATCTAAAGGCATAACCCAGATTCGAGCCAATGTCTTAAATAGCTGAACACGTTAATACTCCAACCTCATGAAAGTGACAAACTGATATGTTGTCATTGTTGTCAAAAGCAACTTTATATCAAAGGAGTTACTTTGATTTGACGGACCTGCATATGAGCAGTTTGGCGCGAGATGACCGTTAGAACTGATGACGTGGTACTGCACACGAGCTTACCTAGCCAACGTCGCCTACTAGTGTGATCGGGGATTTCTATTGGAGAAACAGTTTCTACATATCTTTATATAAACCATCTTGGACTACGTTTTGCAAGACCCTGGGGTATCGGGTTACGTATCCACAACCATTGGAGGCTTGGGAGTCCCGCATTAACACTTATTCACTGTTTGGGCTCTGTCAATTTGTGGCGAAGGGGTTCGTCACAGCGTCACATGCCACGTAGCACCTGAATGCTGAGTCTCCCGCATTCACTTTTGCCTTATAGCAAGATGCTCCATCATGCTGGAAAAGGCATTGCTCGTCACCAAACTGTTCCTGGATGGTTGGGAGAAGTTGCTCTCGGAGGATGTGTTGGTACCATTCGTTATTCATGGCAGTGTTCTTAGGAAAATTGTGAGTGAGCCCACTCCCTTGGCTGAGAAGCAACCCCACACATGAATGGTCTCAGGATGCTTTACTGTTGGCATGACACAGGACTGATGGTAGCGCTCACCTTGTCTTCTCTGGACAAGCTTTTTTCCGGATGCCCCAAACAATCGGAAAGGGGATTCATCAGAGAAAATGACTTTACCCCAGTCCTCAGCAGTCCAATCCCTGTACCTTTTGAAGAATATCAGCCTGTCCCGGATGTTTTTCCAGGAGAGAAGTGGCTTATTTGCTGCCCTTCTTAACACCAGGCCATCCTCCAAAAGTCTTTGCCTTACTGTGCGTGCAGATGCACTCACACCTGCCTGCTGCCATTCCTGAGCAAGCTCTGTACTGGTGGTGCCCCGATCCCGCAGCTGAATCAACTTTAGGAGACGGTCCTGGCGCTTGCTGGACTTTCTTGGGCGCCCTGAAGCCTTCTTCACAACAATTGAACCGCTCTCCTTGAAGTCCTTGATGATCCAATTAATGGTTGATTTTTTTTAGGTGCAATCTTACTGGCAGCAATATCCTTGCCTGTGAAGCCCTTTTTGTGCAAAGCCATGATGACGGCACGTGTTTCCTTGCAGGCAACCATGGTTGACAGAGAAAGAACAATGATTCCAAGCACCACCCTCCTTTTGAAGCTTCCAGTCTGTTGTTCAAACTCAATCAGCATGACAGAGTGAGCTCCAGCCTTGTCCTCGTCAACACTCACACCTGTGTTAACGAGAGAATCACTTGCATGATGTCAGCTGGTCCTTTTGTGTCAGGGCTGAAATGCAGTGGAAATGTTTTTTTGGATTCAGTTCATTTGCATGACTTTGCAATTAATTGCAATTCATCTGATCACTCTTCATGACATTCTGGAGTATATGCAAATTGCCATCATAAAAACTGAGGCAGCAGACTTTGCAGACTCATTCTCAAAACCTTTGGCCACGACTGTACACTCAATTAGTATTTGGTAGCATTGCCTTTAAATTGTTTCACTTGGGTCAAACGTTTCGGGTAGCCTTCCACAAGCTTCCCACAATAAGTTGGGTGAATTTTGGTCTATTCGTCCTGACAGAGCTGGTTTTTAGGCCTCCTTGCTCGCACACGCTTGTTCAGTTCTGCCCACAAATGTTCTATAGGATTGAGGTCAGGGCTTTGTGATGGCCACTCCAATACCTTGACTTTGTTGTCCTTAAGACATTTTGCCACAACTTTGGAGTATGCTTGGTCTCATTGTCCATTTGCGACCAAACTTGAACTTCCTGACTGATGTCTTGAGGTGGCTTCTTCCTTGCTGAGCGGCCTTTCAGGTTATGTCGATATAGGACTTGTTTTACTGTGGATATAGATACTTTTGTACCTGTTTCCTCCAGCATCTTCACAAGGTCCTTTGCTGTTGTTCTGGGATTGATTTGCACTTTTCGCACCAAAGTACGTTCATCTCTAGGAGACAGAACGCATCTCCTTCCTGAGTGATATGACGGCTGCGTGGTCCCATGGTGTTTATACTTGCGTACTATTGTTTGTACAGATGAACATGCTACCTTCAGGCATTTTGAAATTGCTCCCAAGGATGAACTAGACTTGTGGAGGTCTACACTTTTTTTTCTGAGGTCTTGGCTGATTTCTTTTGATTTTCCCATGATGTCAAGCAAAGAGGCACTGAGTTTGAAGGTAGACATTGAAGTACATCTACAGGTACACCTCCAATTGACTGAAATGATGTCAATTAGCCTATCAGACGCTTCTAAAGCCATGACATAATTTTCTGGAATTTTCCAAGCTGTTTAAAGGCACATTCAACTTAGTGTATGTAAACTTCTGACCCACTGGAATTGTAATACAGTGAATTATAAGTGAAATAATCTGTCTGTAAACAATTGTTGGAAATATTACTTGTGTCATGCACAAAGTAGATGTCCTAACCGACTTGCCAAAATCTGTAGTTTGTTAACAAGAAATTTGTGTAGTGGTTGAAAAACGAGTTTTAGTGACTTCAACCTAAGTGTATGTAAACTTCCTACTTCAACTGTATGTAGATTACCCCCATTTTTTATGAATAGGTTGTTCATAGGATATGACATTTAAAAAAATGTATTTGAGTATTTTTCATACGATTTGCTATGTTAGTTCAGACTAGTACAAAAGTGCATACAACTAACTCTTAGTTAAATTATTTTCCAAAAAGCCAAAAATGTAAGCTTTCTAGTAGTATATTGCATTACTAGGTACTGTTCATGGCCCTCTTATGAAAATATGTTATATACTGCCGTACACTTAACATTAACATCGAACAGGTGGCTCGATGAGACACGGTGGCATGACTCTCTTCACAGCTTGTTTTATTTTTAGTAAGCCTATTGGCACAAGTATAACAGCTTCTCACTTGTGCTTTCTGAAGACTAAACACAAAACACAGTTTGTCAAGTAGATTCACTGTATGTATGTGATATGACTTTTCTGCAGATTATGCCAGTGGAAGGTTTTGTTTGACTGTTACATTAAGAGGTTTTGTGTTTATTCTGTAACACAACATCCTCTTTTGAAGTATGTTTTTCTCAGTGAGAGATGGAGGAAGCTAGAGTAAAAACAACTATGAACTGAAAAGAGCTCTTATGCGTTCAGTCAACAGTCTCTGCAGCCTGCGCAGTGTGATAGCTGGCTATTTGACCCTACCAGGAGTTGAGAAAGTCTGTAGAAAATGTATTGGCATTGCTCATTCATTCTACGATATTCTGTAGACATAGCTGAGAGGCATTGGAATAATCATGGATAATATTCATGATTATTAATCATGGAAATCTAGCAATTTGTTAATATCCTAAAATGTTTAAATATTTCAGTATTTCATAAATAGTTTTCAGCTAGTGATTAACATTAGGAATGTAGCGGTGGATAAGAACTTGTGGCATTGTACATCTAGCTGCCATATTCCACTGTCATACCATCTAGACATTACAAGATTTCCAATAAGGTTTTAGCTTTGACCTAGTCTACTCTTTGTCCTTCAGCAAGTGACCATTCATAGACTGACCATACCACCCTGCATCCCTCTACTGGCTTCTCTCAAAAGTTAAATTAGGTGGGATCTTGGTCAATCCTTGGATGGGAGACCAGGTGCAGCTGTAGGCTTTGGGTTATTACACATCTATTACACATAAATGTCATAGGTCATCCAATCTGACCCCAGACACAGCAGGAGCTTAGTCAATCACAGGGCAACACGAGTCATTAATTCCCCCTCCTTTATGACATCAGTAGGAGGGATGGGAGAAGGGCAACTTCTGCATCATACTGTGCTCTCACATTAGCTGCAGAAAAACCTAGCCATAATAACTTTCAACAATGCTGGATGAGAGGAATGCTGAAAAACACTATGGATTAACTATGGATTAATGGATTAAAATGCGGTCAGTCAGTGAACTGCAGTCCAATATCCAATATCACAACAAATGATATTATGCTTAACAGTGATGGTTCACTCCTCATTCTGTCCAATGTCTAGGAGTTTAAGGTCATGTTTTGGATCAAGTTTTTCTTCCCTTTGGAGAATATTGATAGTTTTTCTTACTCATTCAAGCTCAACTTTGAGAGTCCATTTTGAATGGCTGTTTTGTCTAGGACTTCTGGGTGGTACTATGATAGCACCCATATTACTATTCTTATGATCACGTTTTTCTTCTGTTTGGGTAATATATGCAGTCTTTCTTACCCATTCATGTTTAACTTTAAGGGTTCACTCTTCACACGTTAAGTAGGTTTTGGATCAAGTGTAACTTTCCTTTGATGCAGTTAAGTCAGAAGTTTACATACACTTAGGTTGGAGTCATTAACTTGTTTTTCATCCACTCCACAATTTTCTTGTTAACTTCTTAGGGAGCGGCAGCTGAGGTGTCGGTTTTGGAGAGTCTGGCATGCCCAAAGTAAGGCCTGCCACTCAGGCCCAGAAACTAGGATATGCACATAATTAGTACTATTGGATAGGAAACACTCTGACGTTTCTAAGAGTGTTAAAATATTGTCTGTGAGTATAACAGAACTGATATAGCAGGCGAAAACCCGAGGAATTTCTGTCCTGGTAAAATTGTTTTTGACAAATTACCTCATTTTGATCCCCTCCCTATCGAAAACAGCTAAATATGGGAGTAAGATTGCAGTACCTATTGCTTCCACTGGATGTCAACAGTCTCTAGACAGTGTTTGGTGATGTTAGGTTGCTCTGGATGGTAATAGAAGAAGAATTTCGAACTAGTCATCGGATGTGAACAAAAGAGGAAGCGCGTTCACGGGCTCGCGCACGCTGTGGTTTTTTCCTTTCCTATCGTCCAGTTTATAATCCGGTTGAAATATTATAGTACATATACATAAGTGTTCCTAAGGATACATTATCAATGATGTTTGATTGTTCTTGGACAAGTGTATAGGTATAATGTGAACGTGTTCTCTTCATGGTTCAATGGGCGACTCGATGGTGGATTTTATGATCATAACGCGCCAACCAAACAGAGATTTATGGATATAATAAATGACTTTTTCTAACAAAAGAAGCATGGATTGTCTTCGTTGGACAGTTGGGAAGCCCTCAGCAGAAGTTCTTCGAAAGGTAAGGGATTTTATATTAGCGATTTTATGCGTTTTTTGAGACCCGTGTTGGGTTATGAATTTATGCTAATATATACATTTTGTAGGTGCTATCCTCAAACAATCAAATGTTGTGCTTTCGCCACACCACTCCGTAAGTAGTTAACAAATGATAGTTTTGGCAAGTCGGTTAGGACATCTACTTTTTGCATGACACAAGTAATTTTTTCAAACAATTGTTTACAGACAGATTATTTCACTTATAACTCACTGTATCCATTCCTGACCCATTCCAGTGGGTCAGAAGTTTACATGCACTAGGTTGACTATGCCTTTAAACAGCTTGGAACGTTCCAGAAAATGATGTCATGGCTTTAGAAGCTTCTGATAGGCTAATTTACATAATTTGAGTCAATTGGAGATGTACCTGTGGATGTATTTCAAGGCCTACCGTCAAACTGCCTCTTTGCTTGACATCATGGGAAATCAAAAGAAAGCCAAGACCTCAGAAAAAAAAATCATCCTTGGGAGCAATTTCCAAACGCCTGAAGGTACCAAATTCATCTGTACAAACAATAATACGCAAGTATAAACACCATGGGATCACGCAGCCATCTTACCCCTCAGGAAGGAGACGCGTTCTGTCTCCTAGAGATTAACGTACTTTGGTGCGAAAAGTGCAAATCAATCCCAGAACAACAGCAAAGGACCTTGTGAAGATGCTTGAGGAAACAGGTACAAAAGTATCTATATCCACAGTAAAACAAGTTCTATATCGACATAACCTGAAAGGCTGCTCCGCAAGGAAGAAGCCACTGCTCCAAAACCACCATAAAATGCCAGACTACGGTTTGCAACTGCACATGGGGACAAAGATCGTACTTTTTGGAGAAATATCCGCTGGTCTGATTAAACAAAAATAGAACTGTTTGGCCATAATGACCATCGTTATGTTTGGAGGAAAAAGGGGAGGCTTGCAAGCCGAAGAACACCATCCCAACCGTGAAGCACGTGGGTGGCAGCATCATGTTGTGGGGGTGCTTTGCTGCAGGAGGGACTGGTGCACTTCACAAAATAGATGGTATCATGAGGAAGGAAAATTATGTGGATATATTGAAGCAACATCTCAAGACATCAGTCAGGAAGTTAAAGCTTGGTCGCAAATGGGTCTTCCAAATTGACAATTACCCCAAGCATACATCCAAAGCTGTCCATCACAAAGCCCTGACCTCAATCCTATAGAACATTTGTGGGCCGAACTGAAAAGGTGTGTGCAAGCAAGGAGGCCTGCAAACCTGACTCAGTTACACCAGCTCTGTCAGGAGGAATTTGCCAAAATTCACCCAACTTATTGTGGTATGCTTCTGGAAGGCTACCCAAAACGTTTGACCCAAGTGAAACAATTTAAAAGGCAATGCTACCAAATACAAATTCAGTGTATGTTAGCTTCTGACCCACTGGGAATGGGTTGAAAGAAATAAAATCTGAAATAAATCCTTTTCTCTACTATTATTCTGACATTTCACATTCTTAAAATAAAGTGGTGATCCTAACTAACTTAAGACGGGGAATTTTTACTAGGATTAAATGTCAGGAATTGTGAAAAAGTGTAAATGTATTTGGCTAAGGTGTATGTAAACTTATGACTACAACGGTAATTTTCCATTCTCATTCATGTTTAACTTTGAGGGTTCATTTTGAATGTTGCCCACTGCTGTTGCAGTTTTTGTTCCCTATGGAGAGTATTGATTGTTTTTCTTAGCGTGGAAGCTTCAGTCTGACTGCTATTCAGTGTGGTTGTCTGGTTGTTCTGTTATGAGTACCATGTCGCACCCCGCAGTGGTTTCATGCACTCTGATGTCTTCACACCATATGGTGTAGTCTAGCCTGCATGCTTACAGGGGTGTTTGCTTTCAGAAATCGCACCACTTGCACTGTTTGAGTTTTGCATACTCTGTCTCACAGTATCAGGTGTGACTAAGTAGAATAAACAGGATGTGAGTCTTCAGTTGTTTATTTCTTCAAAGTGTATTTTCAAACAACCTATCCAACCCAGCGAAACAAGTAGACCAACTTCTGTAAGGGATATAGTCATGACTTCAATGTAAAGTATTTTTTCACAGTAAGCATAAGTCTACAGTATGTACTTTTAATCTTAAGGGTAATCGCCACAGGTTTTTACCATGATTTGTCATAGCAGTGTGTGTCAATGAACAAGCTAGACCGGACAGTAGACGCCCACTGTGATTTGCTATGCTGTAATTGGTTATAATTCACATTAGCGTTAACTCATTCCCTTCTTGTAATTAGCGATGTGAACCGCGGTCATGTTAGCCAATGAAATGGTGTCCTGGGTGCAGAGGAGCCAGCACAGGGGGGCAGACATTCAGCTCTAATTGATGGCAATGGGGAGAGGGGCTTAGTTCATTTTCTGCTGACTAGAAGAACCTTTTAAAGACATCTCTTTAAACACTACTGTCTCATCTCTGACAAAGGGACCTCACACTTACTCTCTATGTATTTCATCAACCATAGTTATTTTAGGTATTGTTGAGTATGATTGTTTAGTCCAGTGACATACTGCAGAAGGGATTTGGAATGAAATGAGTTACAAATGGAATTGTTTGGGTTTTAGTCCTGTAATTGTCATGTGTGGTAGTTAGGGATCGGAGATATGGCCTAAAAATCACATCTAGATTTTTTCCAAATTTATGGGCAGTTCACTATCTTTTTTTTATGTTTTCTCTAAGTAAGAATTGTTGTACAGTTTAAAGGTCAAATGCACTGCATTTCAAACAGTCAAATAATCTAAGGAATTCAGAGATTATGAAGTTATACCTAGGATAAGCCTTCCACAAATTAATCAAATTATTAATCAAAATAGTTTTACCTGCTTTTTTTTCTTGCAATAATCACTGATCTTGCTTTCAAGTCTGTCTATGAAAATGCCCTTTTGTGTTACAAATTTAGCTAGAACCATGCATTATGCACATTTACTAATAATAACACATTTTTTGTAGTAGTCATTAGGATACAGAAAATTAACACCGTTCTCATCAATCTCTCAAGCCCACTTGCTAGTGATTAGCCAGCTAATCCTTATATAAGGAACTGCCAACTTGTTTTCATTCTGAGGAATAAGGTAGGCCACTTGATTTCAGCATCTGAACAAAGTGGACAGGCTAACATGCTTTTCAAAAAGTTGGAGACAGACATGGTGTTTTCATAATTCAACTGTTCAACTTTGAACCTTTGCCCCAGTCTGAGGTCCTGAGTGCTCTGGAGCAAGTTTTTATCATGGTCCTCTCTGTACTTTGCACCGTTCATCTTTCCCTCGATCCTGACTAGTCTCCCAGTCCCTGCCGTTGAAAAACATCCCGACAGCATGATGCTGCCACCACCGTGCTTCACCGTAAGGATGGTGCCAGGTTTCCTCCAGACGTGACGCTTGGCATTCAGGCAAAAGAGTTAAATCTTGGTTTCATCAGACCAGAGAATCTTGTTTCTCATGATCTTGAGAGTCCTTTAGGTGCCTTTTGGCAAACTCCAAGCGGGCTGTCATGTGCCTTTTACTGAGGAGTGGCTTCCGTATGGCTCCTCTACCATAAAGGCCTGATTGGTGGAGTCCTGCAGAGATGGTTGTCCTTCTGGAAAGTTCTCCCATCTCCACAGAGGAACTCTGGAGCTCTGTCAGAGTGACCGTCAGGTTGGTCACCTTCGTGACCAAGGCTCTTCTCCCCCAGTTGCTCAGTTTGGCTGGGCGGCAGCTCTAGGTAGAGTCTTGGTGGTTCCAAACTTCTTCCGTTTAAGAATGATGGAGGCCACTGTGTTCTTGGGGAACTTCAATGCTGAAGACATTTTTTGGTACCTTTCCCCAGATCTTTGCCTCGACACAGTCCTGTCTCTGAGCTCTACGGACAATTCCTTCGACCTCATTGGTTTTTGCTCTGACATGCACTTACAACTGAGACCTTAGATAGAAAGGTGTGTGCCTTTCCAAATCATGTCCAATCAATTGAATTTACCACAGGTTGACTCCAAGTTGTAGAAACAAATCAAGAATGATCAATGGAAACAGGATGCACCTGAGCTCTATTTTGAATATCATGGCTGAATACTTATATAAATAAGGTATTTATTATAATTTTTATACATTAGCATATACATCTGTATACATCATAAAAGTAGTGTGTTCATCATTTCGCCCAGTTTGAATACTGCACCTTTAAAAGCAGGCCTCTCAATGTGTTGAAAACACAATAAAAGTTTAGATGTTTCCCAAAAATGTCTAAACCTGTTTTCGCTTTGTCATTATGGTGTTTTGTGTGTAGATTGAGGAACATTTTATTTAATCAATTTTAGAATAAGGCTGCAATGTAACAATGTGTAAAAAGTTAAGGGGTCTGAATACATTCCGGATGCACTGTAAATGGGAAGGTGCACAGAGGAGCGAAGGAGGTGAGACCTAAAATACAACATGAGAACAAGAGGACATAAACGCTCATGAAAACCAAAAATAACAAAACCTTGATTCTTGTCATACAGGAATTTGGAATATCGCGCAAAAACATTTATTCAAATTAATTTGATATATCGCCCAGCTCTAGTGGTAGTGGAGATTATTGTTCCACGGAATCTGAAAGCAATTGAAAGGAAATGCCAATCGAGTCGACACCACATACTGTAAGTGCACTTGAGATTAATGCAAAAGTGCAAACGTCCTTTATGTATGTACACCTCAGTGCAGTTCCACAGTCCCAATTCAATGAAATTCTGTTCACTTGCTCTGTGTAGTTACAGGCTGGTTTATTTAGTAAACACATTCACTGCAGCAGTCCCTATCCAGCCATTGACCATATCAGGAAATGACAGCACCTCTTCACTGTAAATGCTCCCCTCTGCTGGTATATTAATACTATTGCATTTCCCCAAGTGCACACTGCATAGCTTGGTGTGCATTTTTGGGAAACCTCTTAACTTTTATTGTGTTTTCAACACATTGAGAGGCCTGCTTTTATAGGTGCAGTATTCAAACTGGGAATAATGATGAACACACTACTTTTATGATGTATACAGATGTGAATATTTAAAGGGAATAGAGGCAGTTTTTGTCCAATAAATGATATGGTTTCTGTGGATTCAACATAGCCTGTAAACATATTTAGATCCATCACTTCCAAACATTTAAGAGAAATATTTACGCAAATGCTTATTATACATTTTTCACATTCATTGACGGGTACAGTAAATACAAAGCTGGCACGGATCAAAGTGCCTAATCCGCTCGGGTGTCCAATCAATTAAAGTATTGTTGTTGATCTTTTCCCCCGTTGCAGGGACTGCTATGGTACAGTAAAAGCCCCGGCTGAAGCTTACTGTAGCTTAAGTCATTGTTTTCCTGAGAAAAAGCTTTGTCTATGCTTGTAATGGTCAAGCAATTAGCCATTTTTCCTCTTCTGAGGCACAGGAATTCTGTGATTTGCATATGGCCTCTGACGAGAGTGTGAATTGGTTCATTATTAACTTTGTGAACCTGTGCTTTTTATCTCGAGGGACTCAAACTGGGTCAGTGAAAGTGAAGTTAAGCTTTGGGAGTGGATGAATGGACACTCAGACAGGGTGGTGTGTGTGCGTGCGCACGCACGCAAGTAATCGCTTTTTTTTTTTGACAATGACAAGTAATGCACATCCATTTAAGTGGCAGAGGTAGCTGGAAAGGCTAGTCACACAGTCAGAACTGTCTGAATGTCAATATATGACATATATGTAGGTCTGTCAATACAAAAGCATCCATTTAGCATCTTAGTGTTTTCAGATTTTATGCCATGCTGTTTAACAAAGATTCTGTGTCACTGTCAACATTTAATATATTTTGTCCTAATCTTTTTTTCCTTTTTTTCATTTACAGAAGGAGCTGAGTCTTCCAAGGAGAGGAAGTTTGTAAGTTAAACTGGTTCTTATTAAACGTACAGTATTTTTGTGCCTTCACAGATGCACATTGCATGATGTGTTTGTGTAGCTCTTGCAACCTGCATACAGTATTTGTGTTATCCATGGAGCCAAAGAAAGGAATCCTGTTCTTTCAAAAATGACTGACGGGTCAAGAAGTGCATGTTGCCATTGAGTCCATAGTAAAATGTTTCATTCTCATGCACCTATTTTCTGATACTCTGAAGAAAAAATATAAAAATATATAACAAAGTATCAATTAGAAGCAAACCATTTTTTAATTTAAATAGCTGACTAAGCCAACCTCATCGGGCCCTCGAGAACTAAATTGCATTTGTAGGTACAATATTTGTAACATAACCAACCAGTGCAAAAGTTGTTTCAGTACTGTGATATCTACCCTGCCCTCTATTGGCCTTTCTGAACTGATCCTAATAAAATAAGATGCATGCTTCTCACTGACCCCTAGACCATTACATTGTTGAAAAATCTTAATGGGAAAAAATTACTGAAGTAATCTCAACTATAGGGTTGATCAATAGCATAGTACAGGGTTTTTAGACACTAGGGTTTCTAGACGTTATATACACTATAGCAGGTATTATTATTCCCAAACCCCCAGGGGTACGTGCAATGTAGTTGGGGGTATGCCAAATAAAGTGTGTGTATGTATGCATTTATAAAATAAATATATTTAGCTTCACATTTTCAAACAGTCCATTTATATTTTCCAACAGGACTATACATTTGGGTGAGTTTTTTCTCTCGCCTTAGTAGCCTCGTTTCACTGCCAAAAATGAAATTAAAACATCTAGTGTTCAGCAAAATAACAACACAATGTCAAATACAGGTAGCCTAGTCAAAGAATTAACATACAATCACATTAACTGTTACTCTCTCGAGGGAATTGCTGCTGCTCATTCCGTTTGCTCTAAAATGTATGAATAGTTTTTAAAAAACATAAGAGACACATACCAGCTCTACTGGTAGTACTGCTACTACCAGCAGTACTACACCTGCACTTGTCTACAACACAAATTGTTCTGCTTCCACGAACACATCCAATGCTAGCATCAGTAATTCTACATTTGTTGTTAGCCCAGCTAGCATGGACACTGACAGTTGATGTAGCCGAAGAGCTACTGCCCCCACTCGCTGAAACCTTCACTCTTGCGCAGACATTTAGAAACCAAACATGCCAGTTTTTTTGCGAGAATTATGACAACTTTCGAGTAGTAAGATGTG
This sequence comes from Brachymystax lenok tsinlingensis, assembly GCA_030435695.1. Classification (NCBI taxonomy): domain Eukaryota; kingdom Metazoa; phylum Chordata; class Actinopteri; order Salmoniformes; family Salmonidae; genus Brachymystax; species Brachymystax lenok. The sequence continues at coordinate 24,327,786 of CM059815.1, forward strand.
TAAAAGCAACAGATACCATTAATAAGAAGGGGCTAGAAGTGTCTTATATGGTGAGCTCCCGAGTGGCTAGGACAGGCAAGCCCCATACTATTGTGGAGGACTTCTTCCTCGTGCCGCGGAAATGGCTGGGACAGAAAAGGCCCAAAAAACTATACAGACAATGCCTTCATCAAACATCACTGTTTCACGACGCATCAGTGACATGGCAGGACATGTTTTGAAACCATTGCTGCTTCGCATACAAGCCAGTGAATTATGTGTGTTACTGCTGGATGAGTCAACAGAAGTGGCGGGCCTTGCTCATAGCTCATGGTATATATCTGTTACGTTTATGGGGGGTCAATTAAGGAAGACATCCTCTTCTGGAAACCTGGAAATCATGATGTTATTTTTAAAGTACTGGACAGCTTTGTGACATCAAATGGGCTTTGGTGGTCAAGTTGTGTTGGTATCTATACTGATGGCGCAAAAGCCATGACAGGGAGACATAGTGGAGTGGTAACGAGCGTGCAAGCAGTTGCTCCCGACGCCACTTGGGTACTCTGCAGCATCCACCGGGAGGCTCTTGCTGCCAAGGGAATGCCTGACAGCTTGAAAGACGTTTTGGACACTACAGTGAAAATGTTTAACTTTGAGCAAAGCCCTGTGTATTCTTGTATATTTTCTGCGTTATGCAATGATATGGGCAGCGACCATGTAACGCTTTTACAACATACAGAAATGCACTGGTTATCAAGGGGCAAACTATTGACGTTTTTTTTTATTAGAGACGACCTTAAAATTTTCTTTACGGACCATAATTTTCACTTGTCTGACTGCTTGCATGATGACGAGTTTCTAACACAACTGGCCTGTCTGGTGATGTTTTTTCTCACCTGAATGATCTGAATTTAGGATTACAGGGACTCTCCACAACAATATTCAATGTGCTGGACAAAATTGAGGCTATGATTAAGAAGTTGGAGCTCTTTTCTGTCTGCATTAACAAGGACAACACACAGATCTTTCCATCATTTATATGATTTTTTGTGTGCAAATGAACTCAAGCTTACAGACAATGTCAAATGTGATATAGCAAAGCATCAGGGTGAGATGGGTGCGCAATTACGCAGGTACTTTCCCGAAACGGATGACACAAACTGGATTCGTTATCCCTTTCATGCCCTGCCTCCAGTCCACTTACCGATATCTGAACAAGAGAGCCTCATCGAAATTGCAACAAGCGGTTCTGTGAAAATTGAATTCAATCAGATGGCACTGCCAGATATCTGGATAGGGCTGGGCTCAGAGTTTCTTGCCTTGGCAAATCGCGCTGTTAAGACACTGATGCCCTTTGCAACCACGTACCTATCTGAGAGTGGATTCTTGGCCCTCACTAGCATGAACTAAATACAGGCACAGACTGTGTGTGGAAATCCTTTCAAGCACACCCTTCTCATTAACCTGTGGTGAGTTATTTTGATGTACAAATAATGTTCAATATGTAAGATGGCTAAATAAAGAGCAAAATTATTGATGATTATTATTTGTGCCCTGGTCCTATAAGAACTCTTTGTCACAACCCGGCTCGTGCGAAGTGACAAACTCACACTAATTCTTATTTTTAATAAAGGCTTACAATGATGGCAAAAAAACAACATTTGAGAGTGAGCTGACTCTGGTGCTAGAGGGGGTACGCAGCTGGAGGTTGAATGTTTGAAGGGGTATGGGACTATAAAAAGTTTGAGAACCACTGCACTATAGAATAGGGTCTATAGACGCTAGCAGGGTTAGTGAGACGCTAGAGGGGTTAGTGAGACGCTAGAGGGGTTAGTGAGACGCCAGCGGGGTTTAGAGAGACGCCAGCGGGGTTTAGAGAGACGCCAGCGGGGTTAGGGTGTCTGTTGGAGGTGATGCATGTGGCTTGGATGGCACATGTTTAATTAATTACTGAAAATATTGTTACCTTTTGGGAGAGAGGAAGGTCGCAGGCCTTAACCACACAATATATGGAGTAGGATGAATCTGCCCCTTAGTATTTCCTCCCCCCTAATGGTTACGGTAAGGAGTCAAGCAGGATAAGCTGATTCTAGATCTGTGCCTGAGGGCAACTTTTACCTGGAGATTGTCCCTGAAAGGGATCCAGATTGGATTAAGTCAGGTGCTATGTCTGCCTGCTTCAGGCTAGGGCAAAGAAACAGCAGGAGCGCTATAGGATTACAGGTGAATGGTGTTGACTGTATTTGCAACAGGAAATGATCTGGTTACGAATGCCGATAAAGCCTCAATATGAAGTGGGATTTGAATACACAAAAGGCATCACCCAGCTATTTGTTTCATTTATGAATATCACAGTCCAACAGGTTTAGTCCTTCTCAGCTGTTAGGTTCTAATTTTCAGAGTAAATGACTCGGACACTAGAGAAGCTTAACCAACGGGTCGACACAGCTGTATTCAGACGGCAAAACATTTCTCACCATCACAGGTATATATATATCCCACTTAAGACACTCCTTCTTCTCTACAATCCTTATTACTCCCTTCAGGGGATCTGACCTTACCTTCTGACCTCAACCCCTCCTTCGCCTAATCCACAGATGTCCATCTGCTTCCCCTATAGCAATCCTTTGATCTCCTCCCGTCCACCCAACACATTCCAAAGCCGTCTGTCTTTCTACAGAGAACCATTAACTTCTGACATAAAACCCAGTCTCTTTCACTCCTTATATTCTATGCTTCTGAGCTATCATTTATTTAATATCTCAATGTTAAAAGTTTAGTCGATTCCAACACAGCTAAAGGCATCCTGTGTATTTCATGCCTATTCTGATGGGCCTGTGTGTCAGGTTTCAGTGTGACATACATTATGAAGGGGGAATGATTTGACTGCAGAGGGGAGTCACAAGGAGATGATCCACCAATAGGTGTCAGGGGACCGCCTTCGAAAGAGCACACAGTGTCTTTGGACCCAAGGGGCCTCTATTGCCTCTGGTGTCCATGGTGATTGGCATTGTGACATCATAGGGTTCACATTGGCCTCTTTTTTTTTTTCCTCTTAAAGTTGTATTGAAGAATGTCAGTGTTGTCCCATTTATGGAACATGTTCCTCAAATGTACGTTACTGAACAAGATGGTCTAGCTTTAATCGATGCTTGAGTTGAACCCTTGACTAAAATGTCTTACCTATTCCTGTCTGACTTGTCAAGAAGTGATGCTCTCAAACAAAGCTAGAATTCAATGTCAAGCTTTTACAATGGAAAGTGAGGAAGGGCGGTTCAAGACAATTTCACAACACTTCCTTGCTGTGGTGGTTTAGATTTATAGGTTTGATTCCTAAAAGAGACGTCAATGTATCACTTAGACAAAAGTCTGACTTGCAGTGCATTGGGAAAGTGTTCAGACCCCGTCCCCTTTTCCACATTTTCTTACGTTACAGCCTTATTCTAAAATGTATTAAATAAATAAAAAAATCCTCATCAATCTACACGCAATACCCTATAATGGCAAAGTGAAAAACAGGGTTTTAGAAATTTATTTATTGAAATAAACATACCTTATTTACATAAGTATTCACACCCTTTGCTATGAGACTCGAAATTGAGCTCAGGTGCATCCCATTTTCATTGATCATCCTTGAGATGTTTCTACAACTTGATTGGAGTCCGCCTGTGGTAAATTCAATTGATTTGACCAGATTTGGAAAGGTGTACACACCTGTCTATGTAAGGTCCCACAGTTGACATGCATGTCAGAGCAAAAACCAAGCCATAAAGTCGAAGGAATTGTCCGTAGAACTCCGAGACAGGATTGTGACAAGGTACAGATCTGGGGAAGGGTACCAAAAAGAATTGTTGCATTGAAGGTCCCTAAGAACACAGTGGCCTCCATCATTCTTAAATGGAAGAAGTTTGGAACCACCTAGACTATTCCTAGTGCTGACTGCCCGGCCAAATTAAGCAATCGGGGGTGAAGGGCCTTGGTCAGGGAGGTGACCAAGAACCCGATGGTCACGCTGCAGAGCTCCAGAGTTCCTCTTTGGAGATGGTTGTCCTTCTGGAATGTTCTCCCATCTCTGCAGCACTCCACCAATTTGGCCTTTATGTTAGTGGCCAGACAGAAGGCACTCTTCAGTAAAATAGTTTGCCAAAATGCACCTAAAGGACTCTGACCATGAGAAACAAGATTCTCTGGTCTGATGAAACCAAGATTGAACGCTTCGGCCTGAATGTCAAGCGTCATGTCTGGAGGAAACCTGGCATCATCCCTACGCTGAAGCATGGTGGTGGCAGCATTCTGTGAGGGTATTTCTCAGCAGCAAGGACTTGGAGTCAAGTCAGAATTGATAGAAAGATGATTGGAGCAAAGTACAGAGAGATTCTTGATGAAAACCTGCTCCAGAGCGCTCAGGACCTCAGACTGGGGTGAAGGTTCACCTTCCAAGAGGATCTGCAGAGAAGAATGGGAGAAATTCCCCAAATACAGGTGTGCCATGCTTGTAGCGTCATACCCAAGAAGACTCGAGGCTGTAATCGCTGCCAAAGGTGCTTTAACAAAGTACTGAGTAAAGGGTCTGAATACTTATGTATTCAGGGTTTTTTAAATATAAATGTGCCAAAAAAATTTTACCTGTTTTTGCTTTGTTTATATGGGGCATTGTGTATAGATTAATGAGGGGGGAAAAAAACGATGTATTCAATTTTAGAATAAGGCTGTAACGTAAAAAAAGTTGTAAAAAGTCGAGGGGTCTGAATACTTTCCGAATACACTATGTGCTCGTAGCTCCAGTTTGTGTTAAACCCACTGAGAGTAGTGCACTGTATAATGTTACAGCCATTGGCCCGGTTTACTTCTGTGTCTAGAGTTTCGGAAAACACTTCAACAGTGTAATTTGACAACTGGCTACTTCACAAACTCCTGGGTGCTTGGGTCAACTAATGCCCCGCTCTCCTCTCTCCCATTCTTTGTATTCGTAGGTAGCCACTTGTATTGTATATTGTATTGTTCCATACAGCAAATATAGGCCAGCTACACCTATTTGTTGAAGATACAATGGAGAGAAAGTAGAGTAGAGCAACACAGAAAATCTGAGGGGCAAGATCAATTTCACTTTACTCTTTTGGAGTTGGTTAAACATGAGTGTATTTCAATAATGCTTAATTGATGCATATGTCCAGCATTAACAAATAGTATTTCGATAAATCTCGTTGGTCTGGGTGTTGGTGATTTATGACATGTCCAATATGACAAACCTACCATGTGTATGGTTGTCTGTCTCCAGTCGTCTGTTGTGTTGACAGTGTCTCTGTGGGGGCCAGAACACAGCTGAGTATGAACACCCAATAAAAACAACTCAGCAGGACAATCAGATGGCTGTTTGACAATAACAATGACTCATTGGAGTTAGACTTTTTTTGTTGTTGAAAAAAAACAAGGATTGTTAACAATGTGCTTGGATATGTGTATTTATTATGGATCCCCATTAGCTACTCTGCCTGGGGTCCAGCAGCACAAGACAGTTACATGCAGTTTAAAATACTACATGACATTACGTTTCATAACACCTTACCCAACACATTCAGTGTGTTCCCTCAGGCCACCACTCCACCACCACGTATTTAAAATACAACATGTCCGCGTGTGTGAGTCATAGATTCATGGCACCAATTCCATTGTAAAGAGGCAGCCTTGGAAATGGAAGAAATGTGATACTTACTGTAAGAGAGACACAGAAAAGAGATGAAAAAGAGGAGCACAGACATTCTAATTAACTAAAGTAGAAGAAAGCAAAACTATGTTCCCGTTTGGAATATTGCTGTCATTTCATTTAAAGTAAATGTATTTTGTCCTTTTTACTTTCGCCCCTTTACTTTCTCAGTTTTTCTGCATCTACATCTATGGTGTATGTTTGCTCATATGTTGTTCATTGTCTTTATTGTGAACCCATTAATTTCCTTCTTTAATCAACTGTCACCCACACACTGTCAGTTACTTCCAAAAGAGCCACAATCTAAACTCTGAATGAACCAGATTGTTCATTTGAGTAAGTGTTGCAGGCTGCAGTTGTGGAGTCGCTATGTTAGGCTGCTACGCTACAAAATGAATGAGTGGAGCTCGGAGCAGCTGGTGGTTTGAGGTCTGCCTGCCCTAGTTCTGCTGTACTAGAGGTACATACCTTGTCACGTCCCAGTTTACTGCCTGCTCTCCCCACCTGCCTGCTCTACTGCTGCAGCCAATGCAATGCTCTCTGTCATCTGCAAAAGTGCTTTTTTCCTAAAACCTGGCTCCCGGTAATAAACAAATGATAGGTTTTCTGAAGAGAGGCAACATTAATGCATTATCTGTCTGTCTGCTTCACTCTGCGCTCTGTGAAAGGCTGTTTGGAAGGAGTCCTGGAAACAGTTGACTGCACTGTTGGCCGGCGCTTTCTCTATTTAGGAAATCTATCTCTCTCTCTCTCTCTCCATTCTATATCGAATGTGTTTCCAGAAAAACGTTTGAGACTACATACTTGACTGCACTGCCTGTAGCCTATATACAGTACATTAGTGTATTTCACAGCTATTTAAAGACCCAATTCCCTGTATGCTTTGATGTGGCTGAAAGTCTCTCCTTGGCTCTTTTCTAATTCATCCTCCAGTATATTATCATCATGATAGACTATCAATAATGTAGTTATTGACGTGGCATATGTTACATAGAGTACACCATGATTAGCAATACATCTTGTACAACAGTAAAAGGAGGATGATGCACATCAGGGTGTGTTTTATCGGTGAATAAGCACTTGCCCCAGGGGTGGTGGGGGGCAGGATGAGGGGGTAGGGGGTCTTCCCACTATATTATTGACCTTCTGAGGTATGCTCTTGCCCTCCCCCAAAATGACTGCCTTGCAGTGACATTGTGTGCTGTGAGGACACCCTGGGGTGTCAGCACCAGTCATGATGACGTGATGGAAAGAATAGACTGCATAGAAGATGAGAAGGATGGACAGCATACTGTATAGGATGACAAGAAGGATAGACAGAATCTAGGATGAATACATTCTGAGCTATGATGTTGCTGTAGTGAATCACTAGTCAGTGGAAGAAAGGGGTAGAGGAGACGTGAGTGAGTGCGAGCGTGTGCGTGTGCGTATTTGCAAAATAGAGGGTGTGAAGGGAGGGAAAGGGGTATTGTGCTGCCTCTGTGCGCCCCCACCCTCCCTGCCACCTCAGGCTGACGATCTCCTCTGACAGCCACAAGGTGGAACGTGGTGGAAGGACCTGAAACAAGCTGCAGTGTTGTTGCCGTTTCCCCTCTTCTTTCCCCTCCTCCCCCTCTTTCTGTTGTTGGAGGAGAGGGTTAGGCTAGCTCCATTCCTCTATGGTGGTGACTGGCTCTGGCTCTTTGTCAGTTCAGTGCAGGGTAGAGGATAAGCGGGGTGGCTCTGTGGCTGAGTGGTGTGAATATATCATGTGCACAATAGAGCGGGCGAGCACAGTTCAGCCATGAAAGCCCAGCGGGAGAGGCTGAGGATTCCAGGACTGACATTGGAGTGAGTATTTTCTCCCTCTTTCTTTTCTGCTCCACACTGCAGCAGACCGCTTCATTTGTCCCTGCTGCTGCACCTTTTGTTGTTGTTTTTTCTCTGTAGCTACAAGCGTTGTGGAGCATTTAGCATTATGCAGCGTTGCCACATGCAGCAGCAGCACTGTAGCAGCGTACGCAGCAGGATGTGTAATGTCAAATCCTCTGCATTGATTTAGCGACAGGGACTGTGTGTGCGTGTCGAGCAGAGGACTGCCGCACAACCTCTTTTTGGTTGTGACAACACTGACACACTAACACACTCAGATGTACACTCACATATACCGAAACACACCACTAAATCATTGTGACAGTGTGACTATTAAATGGCATGCATTTGTGAGCCATGATCGTTAAGTTGATTGGCAGTAGAGTAGTCTTATACCAAAGGCCTTGTGGCTAACGGATCCTGCCTACTACCAGTCACAGTAATCTGCTCGGCCAGAGACTCAAACAACACAGGCTCTGTTATGGCCCTGTTGTTTTCATATTGCACATCACACAGATTAGTTCTTAGTGTAATGACCCGTGAAGGCGGTCGATTGGGTTCTCTCTGGTCACCAAGGCACATGTTTTGTTTGCGTCCTCCAAGGCTTAAGCTAGCTCAAGTGCAGGTAGGCACATACGTTGCCTACTCATTTCATTTAGATCCAGTTCAGTGTCGTTACTGACAGGTAACGTTACTGACAGTTTTTGATTTTGAATTCATCTGCTCTATGGAACAATACCAGTATTTTAATCATGGACTACTGATACTGTTGAGATACTATTATTCGCTAATCATTATAGATTTTGTCTACTTAGTGCCATGATGGCAGGCAAAAGTCTGACTGTTTTTTATTTTATTTGGATAACTCCGTTAACACAATGGTTTGGAGGGCTAAAAGATATCTATCACATGTAATGTGAAGACCGTTAAGAAGTGAGCTTTCTTTCGTTGCCAGTGAAGTTACTGTAAAAGGGTAGAATCAAATCACATTTTATTTTTCACATGCCGAATACAACAGGTGTAGACCTTACTGTGAAATGCTTACTTACGAGCCCTTAACCAACAATGCAGTTCAAGAAATAGTTAATAAAATATTTACTAAATAAACTAAATCTAATCAATCAAAAAGTAACACAAGAAGGCCTATATGTTACATGATTGCCTTCTCATAGCATGTATTAATCCTTCAGATTTCAAGGAGGAGTTGGTTTCATTGTGTACCCGTTTCAGGTTTCACTCTCCACCTCTGTGTGTGGATAGTTTGGACCCTTTCTATTATAATCGCTTAAACCAATCAAACCTCAAGGACCAAACAGTCTTTAATCCTCTAAGAAGCTAAACCTGTGTTGTGTGAGTAGACAAGTACCTTGGTAACCTATTTCCAGAACACCATTTTGTTTCATTTCAAAAGGGGCAATTTGTTATGCTGTGCTGCTGTGGTTAATGTATGTCAGCTAGCTAGCAGAAAAGGGTATGTATCTGCATACATCAACCCAAATCCCCTCAGGGTTTCTAAGTGAGAGTAACCATTGTCCTGTGAAAATTTAGTGTGCTAAAGGAATCACTATTTACAAAACTTACATTTAACTTCCAGCCTCACTCCCCGAAGCTTGAGCCCGACACCCACAAGTCCTTGCAGCCCGCTCAGCCCGCTGCACGCTTTTCATTTTTGGAGGTAAGCGTTACAAGCTCTTCTTCGACCATTAAGGCCATTTTGTTTTTGGGGGTTGAGGAACAAATCATGCTGGATTGTGAATAGTTGAGTCGAAATTGCATGCAATCATCTTTGTTCTGACAGCAGTCTGTTTTTGGATTTCTCTCTGAAATATGCTGCCTTTGGAGCAGCTTTGATGGAAGAGGAGGACACAGTGCTTATATGTGACCCACCACATGGATTTGTCTACACCTATTCAGCATAATTCACATAATTTTAAGCCCCACCCATCTCTAAGGATTTACAGTGTAGTAAACAACCAAAGATTTCAAGACTAAAAGTGGTGAAATTAGTAAATAAAAGTAGTAGTAAATATACACTATATCCTAATCTGACTTTGATGCAGGTCATGTTGTTCTTCACATTACCGTCTCATGTAAACACACACTATATCAAATAAATCCAAGTGTATTTCTCACATGCACAGGATTCAGAAGTGAAATGGTTACTTGCATAGTGGAGTCTTTTGTTTCGACGTAGCTAGCTAGCTAGCTAAACAATGAGCCATAATCCCTACTCTAATGCCACATTCAACACAACTGGGGGGGACAAGCTTTGAACAGTAATCCAACTCAGAATTCAAACTTGGTAACTCTGCCTCTTTCTAGATCTTCGACTTTCCGACCTGAAGATAACTGACGTCATTATTTGACCTTGTATTTTTCCAGAGTTACCAGTTGTTTTGAACAAGTGTGTGGGGTGTCTACTTTTTCAGAAAGGCACTGTATGTTTGAGCCATGGACAATTGGACATTGCGCAAACGTTATAATAAGATTAGCTTACCATCGCCTGATATGGCTTGTTAATGACATTGCCACAGGCAGCTGGTAGCCTAGCAGTTAAGAGCGTTTGGCCATTAACCGAAAGGTCACTGGTTCAAGTCCCTGAACCAACTAGGTGACAAATCTGCAAGGCAGTTAACCATAATTGTTCCTGTAAGTCGCTCTGGATAAGAGCGTCTGCTAAATGACTAAAATGTAAATGAAAGGTAAACAAAGAAACTGGAAAATAGCCTAAGCTACATGCGGATTCAGCATCAAGGACAAACATCGGAATTACCACAATTTGACAGTTATGTCCAACAGATGAAAGTGTAAGATGCAATTTTTTTAACAAAATGATAAAACAATAAGCAGTGTCTTGTTAAAACGTTTGTTCCTAAACAGACTTCCTACGGTCACTGACACTTTTCAATGTGCATCGCTTAATCAGGCCAAACTTTTCACAGAAGCTGCATGGACAAAAACAATGTCAAATGCAAAGAAACAACGGGAATGTCTGACTGTTTTGCTTCTGGTCATATTTATTTTAATAAACCATTTGTTTCAGGCTACTGATTAGGTAGCTGACTAAACTCCACTCCATGGTGAATGAAGTTTCTGATGAACTCCACCCACGGAGTTGTAGTTGTATTTGATTATTGATTATCCAACATGGAGTTTAGTCAGCTATTGATTAGGCTACTGTGTGCCTCCGCTGGCAAAATTGATACCCTAACCAATTGCATTACTACTAAGACCAGCTATTGGGAAAATAGCAGAGCGCTGGCTTTTACAAGTCGAAATTCCCAAAGAGCGTGCGTTTGACACTAGCGCTGGCTTAATGCCAGCCGAAATCACAATACATGTTGTATCGGCACCCAAGTATCGTGATATAATTATTTTGTAAGGTCCCTGGCAATTCCCAGCCCTAGTCAATAGCAGAATGTACTCTTATAGAAACGATCTGGTCTGTGAGCCTGTGCTTCATACTACTGTGGCTGAAGCATGTCAGCACTTCAAAGGGGCTCTGTATCATCTGGGGAAGTGACAGAGAGGAACATGGCTGTCTCCCTCAGTGTTCCCCTTAACTCTTCTCTCTCCCGAAGTCCTTATTTTCTCTCCTCTTCGCTTTTCACACTAATAATGTCGGAGATAGCAGGTCACTCTGTCCTCTTCAAATCAAACTTTATTTGCCACATGCGTCGAATACAACAAGTGTAGACTTTACCGTGAAATGCTTACTTACAAGCCCTTAACCAACAGTGCAGATCAAGAAAAAGAAAATATTTACCAAGTAGGCTAAAATAAAAAGTAACACAATAAGAATAACAATAACGAGGCTATATACAGGGGGTACCGGTACCGAGTCAGTGTGCAGGGGTACAGGCTAGTTGAGGTAATCTGTACATGTAAGTGGGGGCCAAGTGACTATGCATACAGTTGAAGTCGGAAGTTTACATACACTTAGGTTGGAGTCATTAAAACTCGTTTTTCAACCAGCCCACAGATGTCTTGTTAACAACTATAGTTTGGTAAGTCGGTTAGGACATCTCTACCTTGTGCATGGCAGAAGTAATTTTTCCAATAATTGTTTGCAGACAGATTATTTCACTTAATTCACTGTATCACAATTCCAGTGGGTCAAAAGTTTACATACACTAAGTTGACATCTGCTAACCATGTGTATGTGACAAATAAAATGTGATTTGATTTGAACTGACTTTAAATAGCTTGGAAAATTCCAGAAATGATGTCATGGCTTTAGAAGCGTCTGATAGGCTAATTGACAATTTGAGTCAATTGGAGGTGTACCTGTGGATGTATTTCAAGGCCTACCTTCAAACTCAGTGCCTCTTTGCTTGACATTATGGGAAAATCAAAAGAAATCAGCCAAGACCTCAGGAAAAAAATTGTAGACCTCCCAGAAGTCTGGTTCATCCTTGGGAGCAATTTCCAAATGCCTGAAGGTACCATGTTCATCTGTACAAACAATAGTACGCAAGTATAAACACCATGGGACCTTGCAGCCATCATTCTGCTCAGGAAGGAGGCGCGTTCTGTCTCCTAGAGATGAACGTACTTTGGTGCGAAAAGTGCAAATCAATCACAGAACAACAGCAAAGGACCTTGTGAAGATGCTGGAGGAAACAGGTACAAAAGTATCTATATTCACAGTAAAACGAGTCCTATATCGACATAACCTGAAAGGCCGCTCAGCAAGGAAGAAGCCCCTGCTCCAAAACCGCCATAAAAATGCCAGACTACGGTTTGCAACTGCACATGGGGACAAAGATCGTACTTTTTGGAAATATGTCCGCTGGTCTGATGAAACAAAAATAGAACTGTTTGGCCATAATGACCATCGTTATGTTTGGAGGAAAAAGGGGGAGGCTTGCAAACCGAAGAACGTGCAGCACGGGGGTGGCAGCATCATGTTGGAGGGGTGCTTTGCTGAAGGAGGGCCTGGTGCACTTCACAAAATAGATGGCATCACGACGAAGAAAGATTATGTGGATATATTGAAGCAACATCTCAAGACATCAGTCAGGAAGTTAAAGCTTGGTTGCAAATGGGTCTTCCAAATTGACAATGACCCCAAGCATACTTCCAAAGTTGTGGCAAAATGGCTTAAGGACAATAAAGTCATTGAATTGGAGTGGCCATCACAAAGCCCTGACCTCAATCCTATAGAAAATGTGTGGGCAGAACTTAAAAAGTGTGTGCGAGCAATGAGGCCTACAAACCTGACTCCGTTACACCAGCTCTGGAAGGCTACCCGAAACGTTTGACCCAAGTTAAACAATTTTTAAAGGCAATGCTACCAAATACTAATTGAGTGTATGTAAACTTCTGACCTACTGGGAATGTGATGAAAGTTATAAAAGCTGAAATAAATCATTCTCTCACCTATTTTTCTGACATTTCTTAAAATAAAGAGGTGATCCTAACTGATCTAAGACAGTTAATTTTTACTAGGATTAAATGTCAGGAATTGTGAAAAATGTGTTTTGGCTAAGGTGTATGTAAACTTCCGACTTCAACTGTAGGTAACAAACAAACTGCGAGTAGCAGCAGTGTATGGGGGGGGGGTGTCAATGTATATTGTCCGGTGGCGATTTTTATGAATTGTTCAGCAGTCTAATGGCTTGGGGGTAGAAGCTGTTGAGGAGCCTTTTGGTCCTAGTCTTGGCACTCCGGTATTGTTTGCCGTGCGGTAGCAGCGAAAACAGTCTAACTCTTCACTGTCTCTTGATGTGTTGCCTTGCGAGTTGCCCTGAATCAGCCTTTTGTTCCTGGGGTAGGTTCCTCTGGTTTTGCATATTCAACTGGGTCATTGAGCCCGATTCCTCCTTTGTTGTATTATACTTTCTGGTTCACCATTTTTTTGCTAGGTAGTTAACGTTAGCTATCGCTAGTTGGCTGTACCTGTGCCACAACTTCAGTATTTCTCCTCCTATAGCTTGGCCACAATTTTCTTTTTAAATGGTAAGCGAGCATGTTTTCAGCACTGAGCAAAACTTGTTTTTATTATGGCTCTCTCTTGCCCCTCTGCAGCAGACATCTCGTGAGCAGTATGTTTGGAACATCGAATCACAATAACATTGCAGTATCGAATCGTGATGAATGTAGACTCGCAATACATATCGTCTCAGCACCTAAGTATCGTGATAATATCGTATTGTGATGTCCCTGGCCAAACCCAGCCCTAGTCAATAGTTTGTATCTAAGTATATTCTGCTATCTGGTCAGTGAGCCTGTGCCTTGATACTGTGGCTGATTCATGTCAAGACTTCAAAGGGAGTCTGTATCATCTGGAGAAGTGACAGAGGAGGAGGGTGACATGGCTGTCTCCCTGATTGTTCCCCTTCAATTTTCCTTAAGTCCTTATTTTCTTTCCTCTCGGTGCACTAACGCTGTCAGAGATAGCAGGTCACACGGTCCTCTTCACTGTATCTTGTTGTCGCCTGCCGAGCTACACTGAATCAGCCTTTTGTTCCTGGAGTAGGTTCCTCTAGTTTCACATATTCAGCAGGGTCATTGAGCCCGATCCCTTCTTTTGTTGTATTAACCATTCTGGTTCATTAATGTTTACATAATCCCTAGTCTTCTCCTCTCCTACACTAATTTATTTGGTTGGGATGGGAAGGACAGGACAAAGGGGAAAGGAGATCATCCTTTGAGACATGTTTGGTTGATTGATAGGCTACAGGGTCTCATTTATAAACGTTCCTTACGTACAAAATATACTCCAACATTTTCCCGCTAAAGTTGGCATTGATAAAAACTTTCCTTACCTCCATGCAATATTCAGACCATACGTATGAACTTTTTCTAGTGATTGATGTATTGTATTGCAACCGGGTAAGTTGGTATTTTGTGCTAATGGGGGATAGGATGACACACTTAATCATACAAAAAGGAAAACATCGCTTAATAATAAAATGCAGCCATATGACAGTAGTAAGAAGAGCGAAAATCGTTTTTTTTAATCCAAAATTGTAAATAAGAATTTGTAACTGACTGGCCTAGTTAAATAAAGGTTAAATAAAATAATAATAATAATTAGGAAATGGATTCTCATGTCTATCTATTTCATTTTCATAACCATTGCAGAGTAAATTCCTCACCTTTTCTGGCCATTATGCAGGCCCGAAGTAGCCATACAAATGACCATGCGCATCACTCATTTAATTGGGCCTAATAAATGGATAAGCTATGTATTTCAAGTTTTTCTGTATAAGATCCCATTGGCAGCCCGGTTTATAACAGTCTAATTTAAGTACTGTGCATTCGGGAAAGTGTACAGACACCTGGACTTTTTCCATATTTTGTTACATTACAGCCTTATTTTAAAATAGATTGAATTGTTTTTTCCCCCTCATCAATCTACACACAGTACTCCATAATGACAAAGCAGAAACAGGTTTTTAGAAATGTTTGCAAATTATTTTATCTTTTTAACTTTTAAACATTTACATAAGTATTCAGACCCTTTACTCAGTACTTTGTTGAAGCACCTTTGGCAGCGACTACAGCCTCGAGTCTTTTTGGGTATGACACTAAAAGCTTGGCACACCTGTATTTGGGGATTTTGGTCACCTCCCTGACCAAGGCCCTTCTCCCCTGATTGCTCAGTTTGGCCAGGCGGCCAGCTCTAGGAAGAGTCTTGGTGGTTCCAAACTTCTTCCATTTAAGAAGGATGGAGGCCACTGTGTTCTTGGGGACCTTCAAATGCTGCAGCCATTTTTTGGTACCCTTCCCCAGATCTGTTCCTCAACACAATCCTTTCTCGGAGCTCCATGGACAATTCCTTCAACCTCATGGCTTGGTTTTTGCTCTGACATGCACCGTCAACTGTGGGACCTTGTATAGACAGGTGTGTGCCTTTCCAAATCATGTCCAATCAATGTAATTTACCACAGGTGGACTCCAATCGTTGTTACTTATGTAAATAAGGTATTTCTGTTTTTCATTTTTTATGAATTAGTAAACACTGTATTCGCTTTGTCATTATGGGTATTGTGTGTAGATTGAGGAAATGTTTTTATTTAATCAATTTTAGGGTAAGGCTGTAACATAACAAAATGTGGAAAAAGTAAAGGGTTCTGAATACTTTCCACGGGATAGGTGCAGTGAAATGTGTTTTACAGGGTCAGCCTCGTAGTACGGCACCCTTGGAGCGTATTAGGGTTAAGTGCCTTGCTCAAGGTCCCATTGGCAGATTTTTCACCTTGTCTGCTTGGGTATTCAAACCAGCAACCTTTCGGCTACTGGACCAAGGCTACCTGCCATCACTACTGTAGGTACTGTTATAAACATAAATAAAAAATGTGTAGCCTTAGACAATGTTTCAGAATTTGCGGGCAGTCCAGCGTAGTAAGATTTGAGGAAAAGTCAATGCAGACATTGTTGAATTGAAACGTTCTGCTGACGGGTCCAAAACAATTGGCCATTGTTTTTTTATTTTGTTAATTGTCACAGTACTTTGCCAAATACAGCATAAGTTACTGCAAAATATTAAAATATTCTGCCAAATACCAAAAACATTTGATAAAATGTCCCATTGCTCTTTCTTTTAGAAACTGCCGTTGCCTAATTCCAATAGTTCCAAATTATACAGCAAATTAAAGATGTTATTGTCACCACGAAAGGTGAATGGCGCGTGTTCTTCAGAGTGATAATGCTTGTTCACTTGCGCAGTTTTAGTACGGGTCTGATTTATAACGGGAAACGTGTATATATGGTGTACGCCAAATTTATTAATCTGAATATTTTTATACCTACGTATGTTTAGCAATGATCCACATAGATATTTACTGTGAAATTTGACCAGAGCTCTGTTCTGACATAGCCAGACATACTTTCAATTGTGAATATACAGACGGTATGAAAGACCAAGTCCTTGACAGCCAAGTGTTCATCAATGAGTAGCACAACTCCCCATCACATCACCTATGACCACCTTGTGCTGCTAGCTACACGCTTACATTTCTATTGAGAGGAGCAGAAGCCTAACGTTCAAGTGAATACATTTCACAAAGATTGCAGCATTTGTGCCATACAGTATTAGTGTTGTAATTTTCCTAGTTGAAATTAGAAAACCTCTTAATTGAGAATAAATAGGGAAGTGAGAATCTCCAAAATCATCATCACATCATTGATGCTACTATTGTATTCTATCTGAATTGTGCTTTTCTTATAAAAAATGTTGTCATGTTTGTTTATATGAAATTTGACTCCATAGTGACCTTTACTTGAATGGGTATTATAAGAATGCTCTGTGTTGTTTACTGTTGTTAGTGACACTTTGTGAGTAACCAATGGGAAGGTCTTCACTGACAAGTATGGTGCACACCTCAGACATTAGCATGCTTGTCAGAGCTAGTTTAGTGGTAGATGGTACTGCTAATTAGTGTTCTCACGTTTGTTTAACCTGTCAACAGGACATTGTCACTTTGTACATTTATTTTACACTATTGTCTTGTTTCGATTTTGTTAAGTAGACATGACGTCGCTTAACTCAGAAATAAAATCATACCTATTTTGTCAGATACTTGCTCTGTCCACAAGAAATGACCGGTTAAGTAACAAAAGACAAATCAGTCGCTACATTATCTTGCTAATGCTAACCAGTCAATGAGCGAATTATATGAAGACTTGCTAGGCTAACCAGCAAGGGCAGTCTGGGTATCCATCAGCTAATCCATTTTAAGTACAAATCCTTTGAAGTCAAGTGACTGGTGTCAGTCATCCCCCTATGTGTAATATTAGCCATCAGGACAAGATGTTTCACAGTGATTCCAGAGAACATAGTGAACTTTAATCAGGATTAATGAATTAGGAGAGATTAGTCTACTCCGCTAATTGCTGTACTGCACAGAATGTATAATTTTCCCCGAAATATTTGCAGCCCATTACTGTAAATCAAGGGCAAGAGAATTAGCACGCTGGGTCATGAGTAATTTAAAAAAGAATGGTACCGATTGGCCAATAGGTGGTGCTGTTATAAGTGTTCTCACTTAAAGAGACATGAAACTTTGTATGTAGAGACTTTGTATGTAGTTGTCTTTCCTAATGCTGAACACATTTGCCTCAAGGACCCAAAAGGTCCGTCAGGATAGATTTTCCTCTTTCTTGGAAATTCTTTGAAAAACCTATTTTATTTGTCCACTTAAATCCTTTGTAAATCCACTCTACAAAGGCCTGTCAACTTGAAACATTTTTAGGGTCAGCAAAGACATTAGCATGTTGAGTTTGGCATTGATATCTAAAGAAATTGTGGAAACTATTAACAATTCACCATTTTGACTCTAACGCTAATGCTTAAAATAATCATTAAAAAAAACGTATTCTCATGGACTAAAAGTCAGATTTACAAAAAATGTGGTCTTTGGACTCATCACAATAGTCCATGAAGAGTTCGAGAAAAGAACGTTGATGCTTTCAAAGATTGCCACACTATACCAGTAGTAGCACATATGCTTCAAATTCTTATTCTCTGGCCTCCCGAGTGGTGTAGTGGTCTAAGGCGTCACTACAGACCCAGGTACGATCCCGAGCTGTATCACAACCAGCCGTGATTGGGAGTCCCATAGGGCGGTGCAAAATTGGCCCAGCGTCATCCGGGTTAGGGGAGGGTTTGACCGGGGGTCTTTACTTGGCTCATCGTGCTCTAGCGACTCCTTGTGGCGGGCTAGGCGCCTTCAGGCTGACCTTGGTCGTCAGGTGAACAGTGTTTCCTCCGACACATTGGTTCGGCTGGCTTCCGGGTTAAGGTTAAGCGGGCGGGTGTTAAGAAGTGCGGTTTGGCAGGTCATGTTTCGGAGGATGCATGACTAGAGCTTCACCTCCCAACCCCGTTGGGGAGGGGCAGCGATGAGACAAGATCGAGATTCGGGAGAAAAAGTGGGTTGAGTACACACATTTAGGCACATGGTACATGTCTTAACATAGTTTGAGAAAAGCTAAGGGATTGGTCAGAAGATGGCTACATTACTGACAAATCAAAAATATTTAATGTGTACATTTAAACCACTGTAAATCCACTCCACCAGGGCCTATTAACTTGCTCTCGTAGACATCCCTATTATTGACCACACTGAACGATGAACCACCCTGAATGTCTCAAAAAACAAGCTATAAACAACCCATTCTTTGCATATGTAACGCTGTTCAAAATCATCTGCAACCATCTTCTCCTCATGACCATACGTCATTTTGTATTTAGACTCATTACATCAGTCTTAAATAAACATGGTAATGCTTTCACTGATTGTGCATAAAGGAAGATAGATCCTACATGATAGTGCTTTCTTTGTTATCCAACTGATCTGGTCCTTTCTGTCATCTTGTGAACCATGTTAATTACTGCTCGTGTATAATTACATTCAAGTGTATAATTTAACATGGATTGCACATTTTGAGTTGAAGATTTTGTAATCAACACTGTAGTTTCAGGTCAACACCAAGCAGAATTTAGCAGCATTCCTATACATTTAGAATTGTGTTTATACAATTATAATTAAATTGTGTGTATTAGATTGTATAACCAGCAGTTACGAACGCTACCATCAGACACCAGTCAGCATATCTGTCGAAGTCCATGACGGGCCGCAGAAACAATGTATTAACCAATATAAATCATTGTGCAATGAATGCACTTCCAATGAAGTTTGACTTCAAATGTATCTAGATGTATCTTGGACTAGTCTGCACAGCTCCATCTAATAACTGAACCAGTGTACCGGTAAAAGTGTTTGTGCCTTTGAAATCACCCTCACTTATCTGGAGCCCAGAAGCAGAGCAACGCCATAATTAGAGTAGGGATGTGCCTGTCACATCGCTCTACTGGGACACAGAGCTTTGAGGGGATGCTACCTGACGTTAGCATCATTGCTTCACAATTTAGGAACGTGTTGTATCACAGGTCGGGACGAGGAACCCTGGGTTTTTACAGACCATGTGACCTTGTTATCATCAAGGGACCCTGGGTTTTTACAGACCATGTGACCTTGTTATCATCAAGGGACCCTGGGTTTTTACAGACCATGTGACCTTGTTTATACAGACCATGTGACTTGTTCTTGGCCAGGTCATATGATCAGGAAAACCTAATTGTACGATAGAAACATAGCAAGTCTCCGTGCATTGCAGACACAAGACTATCTACAGCTAGATAGGGCCAGGATTTCTTCCTGGTCAGGTAACGTGGTTCCAAGAAAGACTCTATTGTTCTACTTTGGCCACTGTTTTGGAGTACTGCGTCAGTGAGTAATTAATGCCTGTGTCCCGTAATTGGTTCCCATCCTTTTTCCCTGACTGGGTGTCAATGAGTGTCAGTGTTTCCCTTCAGGGAGAGTGGAAACAGGCTCCTCAGGTGGAGGACACAGTGTAACAGGAACCTGACTGAGATCATTGTTGACGCCATGCTATCTGCTGTTGATCGTGTGGCTGCATGCCTCTCCTCTTACCCAGCTGCCTGCCCAGCCCCCCTTTTAACACTTACATGCAGGCTGATCTCAGCCAAATTCAACTTCCAACTGTCAAGACTGTGTGTGCTTAAGACCGACCAGCCCATGGGACATTTTGGAGGGGAGCCAGATTGTGAATGCACCGCAATGTCTGCTGATGATGCAGCGCCGGACTGACTCACAACCCCTCCCCCTGCATGGGACGCGGAGTGGTAGATGCCGCCTGTTACATGATATGGAGCATGTTGAGCTGGTAGAGAGAGAGGGAGCAGGTTGAGTGAGTGTATGGGATACAGATAGACACAGACAGGAAAAGCAAAAGTATGCTGTTATAAGGTGTCCCTGTCGTAGAGGCTTATAATCACCTGATGTCAAAGTGTTGGCAATCCCTGGAGTACTTTTTCTTTTTTGGTTTTGGGACAGCAGTGTCTGCTCTGCCAGTGTGTGTGTGTATGCCGCAGCTGGCTGCAGATGTGCCCGTACAGCAGAGTAAGTTTGCAGCCTTGGAGGAGGAAGGTGTCTGTTCGAGTAGGGGCGCTTGCCGCTGGGACTGTTGTAGGGGACGGGTCCCCCTCCACCCCCATGTCACTGACACCCGGCGCTTCTCTTCGCCGGGTCTTCTGAGACCCCACATCCCGCTTCCCGGAGGAGGCTGGCATGACTTTGGCACAATGTCGGATTCCAGTCTGTGGACGGTGCTCTCCAACTTTACCATGCCACACTTTCTCAGCGGCGCCATGCTCAAACGATCCAAAAGGTAACCTTGATGACAGTGTGTTTTGTTCAGTGAGTGTAGGTTTGGTTCTTCTATCTGTCATATATCGGCTACTTGGGACCCTGCAGCCAGTCTTTTGTGTTTTTTGAAGAATTCAGAGTTTGGTAGACATCCAAGCCTATTCTTTCTTCTACCTTTTGAATTGGACAGACCAGGGAATGACTAGTAGCGAATGTGTTGTTGCCTTGTTGGGGTCATCTGAGATGTTTTGTGATGACGTTATCCCAGCACAGTAAGTTGGGTGTTGCTTCTTCCCTATTGTGTGTGATTGAGCCTTGTGGTGCTGTAACGCTGGGTGAATGTTTGATTCCTATCAAGGCATTATCTTGTGGGCCATGCACTCTATAAAGTATGTTTACCAACACACTATGATTACCACATTTCCTTAAATTGGAATAAGGGAGTGCCGATTTTTTGAAATATTATCACAGATTCCTATGAATCTGTCTCTCATATCTGGTACCTCATATCTGGTACCCCTTTAGAACATAAGACACAATATAATTGTTTTTTCAGACTCTTCCCATGAATACTGTAGGTGTCTTAAAGATTGTCGTTGGAGTTTAAGTTTCATACAATTACCGTTCATAGTACTGCGACAGTATATCACTGTAGCACTGCATCGTCCAGAGGATTGTAAATTACATAGCGCTCTTCCTCACATCCCAGTTCTTATATGTAAACTAGTGCATTTGGTCCAGTCCCTCTGAAACTCATATTATTTATAATCCACGGCATGACCTATTTTATATTAAAGAACAGCTTAATATGAAATGGATGTCCTCGCTTCTCTGTATTTTCAGGACATGCTGTACTATGCCGTGTAATCTATTCCTTTCATCTGAAAATCACCTGGGGTCTTTTTCTGTATAATTTTTTTTTTGTGGGAGTAACTGAAACAAATTAAGAGAGGCTGTAGTTGATTGTTGCCTAAATGGTTTGCTGGTTAGTGCTTTGTGTGAATAGATATGTATATTTCAGTGATAACTGATTTGATTTTGTGGAGAACAAATGGGAGGGATGTTGTCCCATGTGAGCAGTGGTGGAAAAAGTACCCAATTTTCTTACTTGAGTCAGAGTAAAGATACCTTATTAGAAAATGACTCAAGTAAAAGTGAAAGTCGATCAGTAAAATACTACTAGAGTCAAAGTAAAAGAATATTTATTTTAAGATTCATATTTCCTATGTATTCCACATTTTAAATATACTTACAGTAAGTGTTTTGGGCTCCCAAGTGGTCTAAGGCACTACATCTCAGTGCAAGAGGTGTCACTACAGTCCCTGGCTCGAATCCAAGCTGATTCAATCCGGCCGTGATTTGGAGTCCCATAGGTCGGCGCACAATTGGCCCAGCGTTGTCCGGGTTTGGCCGGGGTAGGCCGTCATTATAAATGAGAAATTGTTCTTAACTGACTTGCCTAGTTAAATAAAGGTTTAAAACAATCTGAAGTAAATGTAATTGCTATAATATACCTAACTATAAATACTTTTTTATTCCTTATATGAAGCAAACCAGACGGCATAATCATATTTTTTTTATTATTATTTACTGATGGCCAGGGGCACACTCCAACACTGAGACATCATTTACAAACGAAGCATGTGTTTAGTGAGTCTACCAGATCAGAGGCAGTAGGGATGTTGTCTTGATAACTGTGTGAATTAGAAAATGTTCCTGTCTTGCTAAGCATTCAAAATGTAACGAGTACTTTTGGGTGTCAGGGAATATGTATGGAGTAAAAAGTACATCATTTTCTTTAGGAATATAGTGAAGTAAAGGTTGTCAAAAATTTAAATAGTCAAGTACAGATACCCTCAAACGACTTAAGTAGTACTTTCAAGTATTTATACTTAAGTACTTTACACCACTGCATGTGAGAGCACAGAACAGAGCTCTGGTCATGTCCTGAAATGGGATGAACTCTATGGGTTTATCCACAATTTTGTAATGCAGATAGAAATGTACCATATAGAGATTACATTGTTCTCTAACTCCATGTTATTCTGGAAAAATATTGTCTCTGTTTTGTTATTTCTATCTGTGATGCCACTTGAACCATTCAGCCATCTGAAGAAGTGCCTGATGTTTGCCATGCTGGGTATTTGTGACGTTATCCATTCTTTCTAACACAACAATATGATGACCATTTTTCAAGTAGAATCTTTCAGGCCAAAGGACATGCAATATGGGAATATATGTGTTACGTATTACATTTTAACTATTTCAACAGAATAATTTCTGTGAAAGTAGTAATCCCCAATGACCAAAATATGACCCATAGTGCATTAGCGACAGATACTTTAGCTGGGGAGGAAGAGCACATAATCTCTACCCCCCCCTCCTTTCTTTCTTGCTCTTTCTGTGTGCCTGTCTGTTGGATTTTGGGCTGACGTCAGCTCACCTGACATCTCTTGACAAGGAAGAAAAGCTCAAAGACGTAAAAAAACAAGAACAGACGAAAAACTAACTTCTTGCTGCTGTCATGGGTCAAGATAAGTGATACTTTTGATTTGCTCAGATTGGAAAGCAGTGTTGTAAATTATTGGCTATTTTAATGCCTTGCTGAACTAGAAGCTAGTAAACAAGCCATAATCTAAGACACTTTTTCTTGATTTACAACATGAAAAGTCTTGTACTGTAATGTTTTATTCGCCATGAAATGTATGTAATAGAATGCACGAACAGCAGAGATTTCCTTTGTTGCCTTGATCAAACAAGACCGAGTATGTTGTAGGAGCACCTTCATTTTTTATTTTATTTAACTTTTATTTAACTAGGCAAGTCAGTTAAGAACACATTTTTATTTACAATGATAAAACAAATATAGGACAGAACACACATCACGACAAGAGACAACAATACATAGAGTGACCTAAGACGACATAGCAAGGCAGCTACACATGACAACATGGTAGCAACACAACATGGCAGCAGCACAACATGGTTGCGGCACAAAACATGGTACAAACATTATTGGGCACAGACAACAACACAAAGGGCAAGAACGTAAACCTGGCTTGAATCCATTTACCTTTTTTACACAACAACAGAGGGTTTGTTTGATAAAAGCGCTCTATTCCATTGCCAGAGAGACTGATGGCTAGCTAGCTAAGTGCTGATTTCACATGGTGCACAATAATGGTTGTGAATGAGGCTGAGAGGTTTTGCATATCACTGAGACTGGCAAACCTTCCTAGGCACAGCACACAAGCAGCACTGGCCTACTTTCTCTGTATCATCTTTGCCCTGGGCTCCTTTATCCCCAGTTTAAAGCATCATTAGACAATCACGTTTCGCTTTCTTTTTCCACCCCCCCTCTTAATCTGTCATGAGTTGTATACTGTACCACAGGATAAATAACACTGATGATGGCTGTCATGCTAAAATGTGTTGTTTTTTCAACATTAGAGAAGGGTTTTTCAAATAAAATAAAATTTGATTTGTCACATACACATGGTTAGCAGATGTTAATGTGAGTGTAGCGAAATGCTTGTGAGAACGTGAAGCGAGGCTGCCATCTCTGTCGGATCCGGAAGTTTTCTGTCAACGTCCGTTTTTACTCCTAGAGTGGCACAATATCTCTCATACAGCCTAACCTGTACTGTGGTGGCAGTTTACACAGAACAATAAACTAACTAGCTAACTGTTGTTGTTGCCTGGCCCTGTAAGTATAAGGCAATGGAGAAGTGATTTCGCCCTCTGCCTCTCCAGTTATACAGACTATTGTGATGGCTTTTTGAGAGTAAAATGTCTCTGAGAATGGGGACATGGTAGATTTGAGCAGAAGTGTAATGACAATACTTTAATTTTCTATTCTTGTGTGGACCGACCCTTGACATTAGACCTGTGTGTTTGGAAAGGAAAGGGGGATACCTAGTCTGTTGTACAACTGAATGCATTCAACTGAAATGTGTCTTCCGCATTTAACCCAACCCCTCTGAATCAGAGGTGTGGGGGGCTGCTTTAATCGACATCCACATCTTCGGCGCCCGGGGAACGGTGGGTTCACTGCCTTCCTCAGGCGCAGAACAACAGATTTTTACCTTGTCAGCTCGGGGATTCGATCCTGAAACCTTTCGGTTACTGGCCCAACACACTAACCACTAGGCTACCTTTGTGTGTGCGTGTATCTGTCTGTCTAGAGATGGGCCGTTGAGTGAGGAAGTGAGTGCAACTCAGTGTGTCCACTGGGAAGAAGTGTGGCACTCTCCTGGTTTAATCCTGCACTGACGGGGCATAAATAGCCTGGGTTAAACCTTATCCTCTTTGACTCACCACCTGTATAGTGGATATTATCCAGCTGGCTATCGTGATGAATGTTTCGGCTCCCCTGATTGACGTTTCACAATGTCCCTGTCCACCAACTTGAACATCTGTTATCTAAAGCAGTTTATAGTCGGACCAGGAGTTTGCATTTGCTTACACAAGTAGAGAGAATACCTTTGAGTTTGAGATAGGAGTAACGTCAGCTAGATATACAGTGCATTCGAAAAGTATTCAAACCGCTTCACTTTTTCCAAATTGTGTAATGTTACAGCCTTATTCTAAAATTGATTACATTTATTGATATTTAATTTTTTATTTTAAAACCAGTTTTTGCTTTGCCATTGAGATATTTTGTGGTGTTTGAGGGAAATTGAAAAATATATATATTTTAGAATAAGCCAATAATGTAACAAAATGTGTAGAAAGTGGTGGCATCATACTGTATATTCATTTTAAACTTCTCCATAGTTATTAATGTATCTACCTAATGCTCTTCCACGCAAGTCTGAACAAGTATATTGTTTTATGTGGTTATAATGCATTGTAAGACTTGTCATAAGAATGTATGACCCCCTTATAATGTCTATCATCTCATAACAATGCTGACTTAATGACAACTGTTTGACCACCTCAAATCATAGTTTTTTCATAATTCCTATTCATTCCACAGTTGAAGACATCTGTACAATACAGCCCTTTTCCTTATTGTTATGATAAACCCTAATAGGGGAATTAGAAGACGTCCTCTGTCCGCCATGACTATGTCACACCGTTTGCACTGTGCAAGCAATTCCATTATTGTTCCGTGTCACTGAAATCCAATTGTCCTCTGGTATAATATGACAAAAAAGCATACTATGCCGGCCTGAGGCCAAGCAAACACCTGTCTATGGATGATGTCATTTTGGAAGACAGTTAAGTGAATTCTCTAAGCTGACAACTAAATGTAGGATTCTGCTGATTAATAACATATGGCTATTGATTCACAAATGCATTTTCCACCAAAAGCATCCCTATGATAAGTTGTGAAGACGTGGATGTCGATTTAAGGCAGCCCCCCGCACCTCTCTGATTCAGAGGTGTTGGGTTAAATGTGGAAGACATATTTCAGTTGAAGGCATTGTTGTTCAACTGACTAGGTATCCCCCTTCCCTTGTAAGGAGAGACAATGATCCCTCTCATGTGCAAAGAGTTGGGGTATGATAATATTCATAAATGGGGAATCAGGGTTCGATTCCGGAGAGGAAGCCTGAGAAACAGCTACCACATCCAAGGAGGGTAGCAGGCACGCAAATTACCCACTCCCGACTCAGGGAGGAAGTGATGAAAAATAACAAAACAGGACTCTTTAGAGGCCCTGTAATTGAAATGGGTACGCTTGAAATCCTTTAATGAGGATCCATTGGTGGGCAACTCTGATGCCAGCAGCTGCGGTAATTCCATCTCCAAAAGTGTATCTTAAAGTTGCTGCAGTTAAAAAGCTAGTATTTGGATCTCGTGTATAAGCTGACGGTCTGCCGCGAGGCGAGCTACGGCCTTTCTCAGCCCCGATACTTAACTGAGTGTCCCTTGGGGTCTTAAAAAGTGTTCATAGCAGACCGTCGCCTGAATACCGCAGCTAGGAATCATGGAGTAAGACTCTGGTTCTATTTTGTTTTTGTTTTCTTCTGAACTGGCCCAGTGATTTAAGAGGGAAAGCTGGGGGCATACATATTGTGCCTCTATAGGGGAAATTATTGAACCGGCGCTAGAATGTTTTCATTAATCAAGAATGAAAGTCAGAAGTTTGAAGACTATCAGATACTGTTGTAGTTCCGACCATAAGCGATGCCAACTAGCAATCTGGCGGCTTCCCATGACCCGCCGGGCAGAGTCCGGGAAACCAGAGTCTGGGTTCCAGGGGGGAGTATTGTTGCAATGCTGAAACTTAAAGGAATTGACGGAAGGGCACCAGCAGGAGTGGAGCCTGCAGCTTAATTTGACTCAGGAAACCTTGCCTGGACGTGAAAAGATTTGACAGCTCTTTCTCGATTCTGTGGGTGGTGGTGCATGGCTGTTCTTAGTTGGTGGAGCGATTTTGTTTTGTTAATTCCAATAACAGACATGACAACTAATAAACTTTAAACTAGTTATGCGGTCGGCGTCCAACTTCTTTGGGGGACAAGTAGCGTTCAGCCACACGAGATTGAGCAATAACAGGTCTGTGATGCCCTTAGATGCCTGGGGCTGCACGCGCGCGCACACTGAGACGATCGGCGTGTCTACCCTTCGCCGACAGGCGTGGTTAACCCGCTAAAGCCTACTTGTGATAGGGTTTGGGGATTGCAATTATTTCCCATGAGCGAGGAATTCCCAGTAAGTGTGGGTCATCAACTTATGTTAAGTCCCTGCCCTTTGTACACACCACCCTTCGCTACTACCGATTGGATGGTTCAGTGAGGTCCTTAGATTGGTTTCCGTAGGTGAACCCGCCTGTGCGGGGCTGTGCTCCAAAACAAAATTCTGCTGTGGGCTAGGTAGTTGTAAGGGGCTCACGCCCCCTACCTCTCTCTTGGCGTGGGATTCTGGGCCAGGATGGGGCTTCGGCTCTCGCCCAAGCTCGGTTCCCCGCATCTCCCCATGTCGCCTGGGTTATGCCTGACCGGTTCTCCCCCTTTCCCTTTTCCGCACGGCCTGTGGGTTGGTGCGTCGGCCAGGTCTGAGGGGGATTGGGGGTCGCCGGGTGAACCAGGTCTTCCCGCCTCGGTTTTCCATAGCCTATAGAATATTCAGTTGGAGTTGGCCAACTCACATGAAATAGTTAGTGCCTCTATAACAGCATTTTGAGATGTCAATTAAAAACACATAGAAAGTGTATTTTATTTATTATTAGTAACTAATCATTATTTAAACTTCAAGACATGCCACCAGGGGTCTCTTCACAGTCCCTACGTCCAAAACAGAGGCTTAGAAATGTACTAAATAGTAATGACTAGATGAAACTCTCTTCCACATTAGGTAACTTCAAGCTAGTTGGAAAATCTATTTAAAAAAACGGATAAAACAACACCTCACATTACAACACGGACTGAAACACACACACCCACACATTGTAATATTGTAAATTTTATATTGTAAATGGGTATATTGTAATGTTGTTTTGTTCCTGTTTGGACCCCAGGAAGAGTAGCGGCTGCCTTGGCAACAGTTAATGGCGATCCTAATAAAATACTAAATACTTGTAATCGACTGTAGTCTGAGTGTTCTTTGAAAAAAACAAGGTTTTCCAGTTCCTACGTTTCTGTTCTTATAAAACCTGTACTCTGGAGCCATGACAACCATGATCCTGAGATTCTGAGCTTTTTTCCTTTTCCCTCAATTTCTCTGAGATTTGAGGCTGAATAGAATCTGTTCAGAGTTAGATTAGTCATTACACTGTGTGCTTATTGCACTGTCGTCTAGCAGCACTAGGGCCCCATCCCGTCTCTGACAGAGACATATTCATAGGCTGCCTTCCAGATCAACTACTAGCCACTTGCCGTAGGCACTTATGTAGATCTCAAATGGTTGGATTGGATTATTCAGTATGTGGAAAATTCCACCTAGTCTATATCAGAGGGTAAGATAGAGAATTTGCTTCTACCAAGCTTTTCAGATCTACAGTTGAAGTCAGAAGTTTATATACACTTAGGTTGGAGTCATGTAAAATTTGTTTTTCATCCACTCCACAAATTTCTTGTTAACAAACTATAGTTTTGGCAAGTCGGTTAGGACATCTACTTTGTGCATGACACAAGTAATTTTTCCAACAATTGTTTACAGACAGATTATTTAACTTATAATTCACTGTATCACAATTCCAGTGGGTCAGAAGTTAACATACACTAAGTTGACTGTATCTTTTAAACAGCTTGGAAAATTCCAGAAAAGGATGTCATGGCTTTAGAAGCTTCTGATAGGCTAACTGACATCATTTGAGTCAATTGGAGGTGTACCTGTGGATGTATTTCAAGGCCTACTATCAAACTCAGTGCTTCTTTGCTTGACATCATGGGAAAATCAAAAGCAATCAGCCAAGACCTCAGAAATAAAATTGTAGACCTCCACAAGTCTGGTTCATCTTTAGGGGCAATTTCCAAATGTCTGAAGGTACCACGTTCATCTGTACAAACAATAGTACGCAAGTATAAACACCATGGGATCACGCAGACGTCATACCGCTCAGGATTCTGTCTCCTAGAGATGAACGTACTTTGGTGCGAAAAGTGCAAATCAATCCCAGAACAACAGCAAAGGACCTTGTGAAGATGCTGGACGAAACAGGTACAAAAGTATCTATATCCACAGTAAAACGAGTCCTATATCGACAGAACCTGAAAGGCTGCTCCGTAAGGAAGAAGCCACTGCTCCAAAACGGCCATAAAAAAGCCAGACTACGGTTTGCAACTGCACATGGGGACAAAGATCGTACTTTGGTCTGATGAAACAAAAATAGAACTGTTTGGCCATAATGACCATCGTTATGTTTGTAGAAAAAAGGGGGAGGCTTGCAAGCTGAAGAATACCATCCCAACCGTGAAGGCGTGGCAGCATCATGTTATGGGGGTGCTTTGCTGCAGGAGGGACTGGTGCACTTCACAAAACAATGGCATCATGAGGATGGGAAATTATGTGGATATATTGAAGCAATATCTCAAGACATCAAAGTTAAAGCTTGGTTGCAAATGGGTCTTCCAAATTTGACAATGACCCCAAGCATACTTCCAAAGTTGTGGCAAAATGGCTTAAGGACAACAAAGTCAAGGTATTGGATTGGCCATCACAAAGCCCTGACCTCTATCTCATAGAAGATTTGTGGGCAGAACTGAAAAAGCGTTGTTGAGCAAGGAGGCCTACAAACCTGACTCAGTTACACCAACTCTGTCAGGAGGAATGGGACAAAATTCACCCAACTTATTGTGGGAAGCTTCCCAAAACGTTTGACCCAAGTTAAACAATTTAAAGGCAATGCTACCAAATACTGAGTGTATGTAAACTTCTGATCCACTGGGAATGTGATGAAAGAAAAAAGAAAAAAAATCTGAAATAAATCATTTTCTCGACTATTATTCTGACATTTCACATTCTTAGGTTTAGGGGCTATGGGCCGATTTGGAACTCCGTAATATTTTGAGAATGCTTGAGCATTAACTTTTTCTAGTGTTCAGAGGAGAAGTGAACAATGTGAATACCTGATGCACACCTAATGCCAGTATGTGCGCATCTGCACCTGTGAAACACACACATCCTGCTTCTACAGCTCCATCTCTGCTTCTATGAAACTACATGGTCCTCTAGCCATGATGTGACACACTGCGCCATACTCACTCTCTATCAAAGCCTCAGCTCCTATCCTAAAACACTGCAGGGAACAAGATCTAGTCATGGCTTCAGTACAATGTATGAAATGTGCTTCAATGTCAGCTTAATACTATGTGAAACAACATGGCTCTCTGCTGAGCAGGTTACACAATCACAGACAGTCTCGTTGAGGTCCAACCTTGCAGTGAATGTTTTTAAGAATTAGGTATTTTCAGACTGTGCCATCTGGTAAAGGCACAGTCTATATATTGCAGTGTGATGTAGGTATTGAAGTCTGTAGTGAAATATATACTGAACAAAAATATAAACTCAACATGTAAAGTGTTGGTCCCATTTTTCATGAGCTGAAATAAAACATTTTATAATAAAATAAGACATTTTACATAAACTTTGTGTGCATCTAAAATTATGTGCACAAATGTGTTTACATCACTGTTAGTGAGTGGGCCTATGCCCTCCCAGGCCCACCAATGGCTGTGGCGCTGAACAGTCATGTGAAATCTATAGATTAGGACCTAATGAATTCATTTTAATTGACTGATTTCCTTATGAACTGTAACTCAGTAAAATCTTTGAAGTTGTTGCGTTTATATTTTTGTTCAGTATATGCTCAATTCATTGTCTCTGATTTAAACATTGTACATTCCCAAGTGCATTTTCCCCTGAGATTGAGTCATGGAGCAATTGTTCCTTCAAACCTTTTCCTGTGTAAATGGCTGAACTCCCCTGTTGTGATTCAAAATATCCCACCCTTATGAGTCACAATAAAAACATCAAATAATGACTAATGTGAGTAATATCAAAGTCATCAGATGTTGCGATTACGAAATACACAATAGGCATCCCAATTCTTCCACTCGGTAACAGTAGGCTAGAGTGCTTTGTCAGAATGGATTGAGGCTAGTGTTACGTCTTCGCTAGCTAAGCCCAGCTAAATAAGAGGATCTGCTTTGTCAGCACTTAGTGTGACATTAGATAGCTACTGTACCCGTCTGTCCTTCATTTCCTCCTGAGGCTGTCACCCAAGCAAGATGCTCTTTAAGGGACACTTTTTATGGATATGATAAAAAAATATATATATTTTTCACTTCTCTTTGATTTGTGTAAAGGGATTTTACTGTTTTCCAAACTGCTATAGAACTAAAATGTTTTATTCGTATCACTGTCACACCTGGACTAAGGAGTTGGAAGCTTCCAAGTGTTTTAATGGAGAATATGAACATTATTGTTGGAACTGAGGAGAGCATAGTTTGAAAACCCTAAAGTGAATGGGATGCAGGATTCTGGCTACCATAAGTGGTACAGATTGTGGAAACGGTGCAGAGGACGGTATGCCAGTCCAAAGAAAATGTACTAACAGTTGAAATGTTTGTAGGCCTATATTTACTGTCATGCTATTGAAGAGCGATTTTTGTCGCCTGACGACTCAAACTGAATTCTTCTGCTGCTCTATTGTTCGCTACATACTTCAGTCTGAGACAGCCATCATTTCAGTTTTTTTGTGGTGATGTTAAAATGAGGGGTGTTGTACAAAACAAAGTTTTGAGCAATTGGATCATCTCTAACCAATGAGTATCCAAGCCAATGATGAATTTCCAAATGCTGCTTTACCGACGTGTATTCTGGCTCTGGCCTAACCCGTCGGTTTCTGGGTCTAATCAGACTGTCTAGAATGGATTTCCATTCTCGAAAATCGTTGGGGTGGTTTTCAGATCCAGACTCATTGTGGAGAAGAAACTAACATTGTCCATGGGCGTGGCGTTTGGCCGGAGCAAGGAGTTTGGGTAGCCAGGCAACGATTTTTGCTGTTCAATGTTTATTTGGTGAGCAATGTGCATATTAGTCAAAGTCCAGTTTGATTTGTCTAATGATTCAGGGAGTGGCTACAATAGTTGTTTTCATTGACAACACTTACTGCTGCCTTTTTTCATTGAGTAAGCAGAACAATCCATCTTTTAAAACTATTGTTAACTAGACCTATTACACTTTTTTTGTGTTCACTGAATATGCAAGTTGTCTTTCCCAAATAGAATCAGCACTTACCTCTTTCTACATGAGTCCCTGTTAACTGAATTTGCTCACTACCACCAGTGCAGTATTTTTAGCTTCCTCCGGGTGTAGAATCAGGTCTTGAGTGCTGTGTTTAATAATCCACAGAAAGGTCCATCCTCGGGCTAATCAGAGGTGCTAATGAAGACTATTATCATGAATCAGTTACAGTACTCATGTTGCTGAGACGGCCTGGTCGTTGAGTGCTGGGGGGTTTATATGATGTTTAATGGATCCTGCTGGTTGGGGCCTGCTGGGGGAGGATTGGCCTATAGGAGATATCCGTCACATTGGCTTTATAGGATAGATCTAGTGGGTCACATAGGTCTATAGAATATCTGGTGGTGCCTTCTGTGGCGGATTGGCCTATAGAAGAGATCTGGGCCTCTAGAATTGGATTATGTGGAATTGCAAAGCTCTAGGTAGAAGTTCCCTACAGGTGTAGGGTCACCTTAATCTGCTCCAGTACTAGCCTTCCCCTGGGGAAGAATGGCATCTAGGGCAGCTTCATCGTACTCCCAAGTGCTAACCTATATGAATGTGGAAAAAAGGTTGAAAAGAGTTTCCATGTCTTTGCACTGGAAGTCATTGTTGTGGATGTGAGTGATGTATAAGTGAACTATGTGCAGTTGAATGTGTAGTAGTTAACATGCCAGATGTAATCAGATGTATACTTCGATAATAAAGCACTGTGAGTGACTGGCTGGCTGACAGTGGCTTTGTCTCTCTCTCCCTATTTAGCTGTCTAACCTCTTACTGTCTGTGTTTTCATAGCTGCAGGACGAGCAACAGAAAAAGCCTGATAGGAAGCGGTCAGTCTTCAGTGCTTCCGCGACCTCACTCCCCCCTCTCATCACATACAGGTAAGGTGCGTGTGCGTGTGCGCTCATCTTTGTACAGGCATCTGTTTTGATGTGTGTGAAGTGCTCCAATGAATGACAGACATAATGTTGTTGTGCTTGCTCGCATACAAAGAGGCTTTGGTTGGCCAGAGTGTTCTATCCCTGAATGAAGGCCATTGACTGTGGGTAAATGAAGAAGAGGTCTGGAAAAACCATGTGTCTGAAGTGCAGTCTCTTTGTGGTTCATTAGTCACCCACAAGATCATCCTCGGTCTCTCTCTCTGTAAACCTTTACCACAACAACACACAAGTGTCTCAAATGTTAGCAACCAGTCTTCAACAGCAAAAATACTTTTTCATTGTCAACGTTTAGTGCTACTGCCTTTCTAAAGACCAGTGTCTGATGCCATGGTTTAAAAGGGTGAGTGCGCTGTGCAATCGGAGCACTGACATTGGAGCCAGCTGTGATTGTGATTGTAATGGATCCTGAAGTGGCGGGCCTCAGGAAGGAAATGCACAGGAGTGCAAAGAGGGGAGGGTGGACTTCATTTATTTCAGCTTGGGCGTTTTATTTCCTGACAGGCCAATCACTGATAATGGCCCTCCATTTGCGCAGTCAGACTTTCTAACCTTGCTAGAGAACTCGGTCCTTAAGATGAACTATGTGAGAAATAGTGACGGTAATAACAATGTTGAACTATGGGAGAACTTCACTGGCTGGCACAGACGTATTGCAGGTGCATGTACATTCGGTAAGAGCATTGTTTCCAGTTCTCGTGTTGTACAGTAGATGTTTGTGTTGTTAGTAACTGTAGATTGTTGCAGCCTGTCGCAGTTGTTTTGGCATTTGGTTGATAGCCAAGCTGGAGAGTGTGTCAACATTACCCACTGTAATTTTACATTTTGTTCACTGTTATTTTCTTCAGGAAAATAGCTATTATTTTCCTATTAACTACTTAGGGAGCAGTGGGGCGCCACTCCCGACACTACCCGGTGAAATGTAAGGCGCCAAATTCAAAATCCAAAAGTTGAATCAATATACAAGTATTGCATAGTCATCAAAAGCTCTGATTCTTGGCAATATCACAGCGTTGTCAGATTTCAAAAAGGCTTTATGGCGAAAGCACAACATTTGATTGTTTGAGGATAGCCCCTCTCATATTTTATGCATTACCATAAATCCATAACCAAAGCGGGTCTCATAAAACTCATAAAATCGCTAATATAAAATCCCTTACCTTTCGAAGAACTTCTGCTGAGGGCTTCCCAAGTGTCCAACGAAGACATCCAATGGTTCTTTTGTTAGAAAAAGTAATTTATTATATCCATAAATCTCAGTTTGGTTGGCGGGTTATGTTCATAAAATACAGCGTCCACTCGCCCATTGAACCGTGAAGAGAACACGTTCAACCTATACACTTGTCCAAGAACAATCAAACATCATTGATAATGTATCCTTAGGAACACTTATGTATATTTACTATAATATTTCAACCGGATTATAAACTGGACGATAGGAAAGGAAAAATCACAGTACGCCTCCTGTTTACATCCTGTGACTAGTTCGAAATTCTTCTTCTATTACCATCCAGAGCAACCTAACATCACCAAACACTGTCTAGAGACTGTTGACATCCAGTGGAAGCAATAGGTACTGCAATCTTACTCCCATATATGGCTGTTTTCAATAGGGAGAGGTTCAAAATGAGGGAATGTGTCAAAAACACTTTTTCCAGGACAGAAATTCCTCTGGTTTTCGCCTGCTATATGAGTTCTGTTATACTCACAGACAATATTTTAACACTCTTAGAAACTTCAGAGTGTTTCCTATCCAATAGTACTAATTATATCCTAGTTTTACTTTGGGCACGCCAGACTCTCCAAAACCGACACCTCAGCTGCCGCTCCCTAAGAAGTTAGGAATGTTGGATCATTAGTGATTGTTTTTCAGGTATGATTTCTAAATGTTATTTAATTTAGATTGAAATCTGCATAATATGCTCTGTTACGTCTGCTGCTGTTTATCAAAGCAATCGCAGTGTCTTTTCTCTAAACACATAAGATTCATCAGTGTTATCCTGTGTCCACATTGCTATTAAAATTGAACTAAATACGATTAATCTCGAAGAATGGACTTGACCTATTTTGGGTAACAGACATATACAACAAAATGTACCACGTGGACCCAGAGGATATCACTTGAATGTCTTAAATTAAAACACTTGTTTCCAAAGTGGTCCTCGATGGTAAAAACAATAACACATAATGATTAAAAGGCAAGACAAAATTACAAACAACCATAAATACATATATTTATATTGACATCCCAAAAAGTGTCACTATTCAGTCCCCTTCTTCCTAACCTTAAAAATCAACCATATTCATTTCACATTAAAACAATCTATTAATTGAACATCATACCGATCCTTCAAATAAATACACCTGACCAGCAGTAGGGGGCACAAGGGGCAGTGGAGTGGTTTCTCTTACTTAGACAACTTTGTCCAAATGAAAACCTTTGCCTGATATTTAAAGCTATTTTTCCTTTATCTCCAAGGGAAGGCTATTCCATAGACCAGGTATTCCCTAACTGGGGTACACGCGCAATGCCGTTGGGGTACGCCAAATAAAAATGTGATCCACATTTAAAAAAAATAAGTGTATATATTTAAATAATTATACTTTTTTCCCCAAACAGTAAGTTTTTTTTTCTCGCCTGAGTAGCCTCGTTTCACTGCCCATAATAAAATGAAACCATCTAGTGTTCAGTGCAATAACAACACAATGTCAAATACAGGTAGCCTAGTCAAATAATTAACATCCAATCACATTAACCGTTACTCTCTCGCGGGAATTCCAGTAACGGTCCGTAAGTAGCCAAATGTAGCTGCTGCTCATTCCGTTTGCTCAAATGTATAATTGGTAAAAAAAAAGTAAAACACATACCAGCTCTACTGGTAGTACTGCTACTACCAGCAGTACTACACCTGCACCTGTCAACAACACAAGTTGTTCTACTTCCACGAGCACATCCAATGCTAGCATCAGTAATTCTACATTTGTTGTTAGCCCAGCTAGCATTGACACTGACACTTGTGAATCTGATGCAGCCAGAGAGCTACTTCCCCCTTACCCAGGAAAGCACCAAACAACAGACAGGGACGTTGGACCATCGAAGAGGCGCAAATATGATGAGAAATACATTGATTTGGGGTTCACTTATATTGGGAGTAGTGCCTTTCCTCAGCCACGGTGTGTTTTATGTGCAAAAGTACTATCTCACAACTCGATGAAACCTTCACTCTTGTGCAGACATTTAGAATCAAAACATTCCAATTTGGGGGGAAAAAGCCACAAGTTTTTTGAGCGAGAATTAATACTTTCGAGTAGTAAGACATTAATAAAAAGGGTTTAGAAGTGTCTTATATGGTGAGCTACCAAGTGGCTAGGACAGGCAAGCCCCATGCTATTGTGGAGGACTTCATTCTTCCTGCTGCTGTGAATATGGCTGGGACAATGCTGGGGGAAAAGAGAGAAAAAAACTATACAGACAATATCTTCATCACACTGTTTCACGACGCATCAGTGACATGGCAGGATATGTTTTGAAACAATTACTGCTTCACATAGAAGCCAGTGAATTATATGCGTTACAGCTGGATGAGTCAACAGACGTTGTGGGCCTGGCACAGTTCCTGGTATACGTCTGTTATGTTTATGGAGGGTCAATTAAGGAAGACATCCTCTTCTGCAAACCACTGGAAACCAGGACAGCAGGAGAGGATATTTTTAAATTACTTTGTGAAATCAAATGGATTTTGGTGGTCAAGATGTGTTGGTATCTGTACTGATGGCGCAAAAGCCATGACAGGGAGACATAGTGGAGTGGTAACGCGCGTGCAAGCAGTTGCTCCCGACGCCACTTGGGTACTCTGCAGCATCCACGAGAGGCTCTTGCTGCCAAGGGGAATGCCTGACAGTTTAAAAGACGTTTTGGACACTACAATGAAAATGGTTAACTTTGTTAAGGCCGCTGGAACTTGTGTATTTTCTGCATTATGCAATGATATGGGCAGCGACCATGTAACGCTTTTACAACATACAGAAGTGCGCTGGTTATCAAGGGGCAAAGTATTTACATGTTTTTTTTTTAATTAGGAGACTAGCTTAAAGTTTTCTTAAATGAACATAATTTTCACTTGTCTGACTGCTTGCATGATGACGAGATTCTAACACAACTGGCCTGTCTGGTGATGTTTTTTCTCACCTGAATGATCTGAATTTAGGATTACAGGGACTCTCCACAACTATATTCAATGTGCGGGACAAAATTGAGGCTATGATTAAGAAGTTGGAGCTCTTTTTTTTTAACAAGGACAACACACAGGTCTTTCTATCATTGTATGTTTTTTTTGTGCAAATTAACTCAAGCTTACGGACGACATAAATGGGATATAGCATAGCGCTGGGTGCGCAAATGCGCAGGAACCTTCCCGAATCGGATGACACAAACAACTGTATTCGTTATACCTTTCATGCCCTGCCTCCAGTTCACTTACCAATATCTGAACAAGAGAATCTCATCGAAATTGCAACAAGCGGTTCTGTGAAAATTTAATCAGAAGTCACTTCCAGTTCTTTGGATAGGGCTGCGCTCAGAGTTTCTTGCCTTGGCAAATCATGCTGTTAAGACACTGCCCTTTGCAACCACGTACCTATGTGAGAGTCGATTCTTGGCCCTCACTAGCATGAACTAAATACAGGCACAGCCTGTGTGTGGAAAATGATTTAAGACCGACTCTCTCCAATACAACCCAACATTGTAGAGTTATGTGCATCCTTTCAAGCACACCCTTCTCATTACCTGTGGTGAGTTATTCACCATTTTTGATGAACAAATAAGATTTTATATGTAAGATGGCTAAATACGAGCAAAAGTATTGATGATTATATTATTTGTGCCCTGGTACTATAAGAGCTCATTGTCACTTCCCACGAGCCGGGTTGTGACGACCAACTCAAACTCATTCTTATGTTTAATAAATGTATAGATAGTGTGTGTGGCAGGCTTACAATGATGGCATAAAAAATTTGAGTGCGCGCTGACCCTGGTGCTAGAGGGGGGTACGCAGCTGGATGTTGAATGTTTCAAGGGGTATGGGACTATAAAAGTTTGGGAACCACTGCCATAGACAAATGCCTGTATGGAAAAACGTGCTCCTTGCAGTACTGTTTACTCTTGGGATTTTACAAGACCTAACACTAGCTCTGGTATTGGGACTGTGTTGGTTATATAGTTTGTGTTGGCTATCAATATGGTTTTTCATCTAACCTGGGGCACGATCATTTAAGATGCCAAACATATGATTTAAGTTGGTTGGTCCACTCTGGACTCCAAAGGCAACAAGCCCACCTCCCGGAACTATTGTACCCCTATGTGGGTCCTAGGGGGGACATTAAGTATATGCCTGATAACATTATTTTGCATGACCTGCATTCTCTTTTTCAGCTTTTTTGATAGCCCACTATACCAAGCAGAGCAGGCATAATCAAAATGACACTGAATCAAGGTTGAGACAAGCAGTTTCTTAAAAAAAAGAAAGACTGGCCGTAGTGTCCAGAGCAGGTGGATAACTTTTTAACCAGAGATTAGGCTATAGTGGTAAAAAATGTGTTACAATAATTTGCAACCTTTGCCTGGTCATAGCATAAAACATCTTCAATATCCAGACCAATACTACAGGATTTTACCTTATGGGGAGTTTTTGAGCCAATGTCCTTTAAAATTTCCCACAGTTTACGAGGCTGATGTAAGTTGTCATTAACGGCGTCTATATAATGTTGGGATTTGGCCTTATCCATTTTGTATCTTGCCTGGTTTCTACAGTTAATGTAACCATCATAATCTTGTTGTAGATTTGTCCTTCTGAATCTGGCCAGGTAGTGATCCCTTTTCCTTATGAGGTCTAAGATCTTGGAAGTGATCCATTTCCCTGACCGCTGTTTGATTCAAATTTGTTTCATCGGAGCCAGAGAGTCGAGTGCAGACAGAAACAGATCTTTAAAAAGATACAAAGCTTGATCAACATCACAGTTAAGTACATGAGACCAATCCAAAATTCCAAGTACTTCTACAAAACATTGAGTATTGTTTCATAGACCGTACCTTCATGTATTTATTACCTGGCTCTAGTAGCATTTTGGATTTCTTACGGGTACATTAGGTTACCATATGGTCACTAAAACCGATATTTAAGACTTCTGACTGACAGATGCTCTCTTGATCTGAGTTAATTGTGGTTAATTAACGTTGGACCAAGGGTTGGTTCTTTACCTTATTGGTGAGGGAACACAAGGCCTAATTGCTGCCGTTGGGGAAGGCCCCGCAGTTTGATGTGTTCAATAGCCTGAAGCAGGACCACAGAACAGTAGGTTTGTGGGTAATAAGTGGATGCTGCCCATATGGATGGTGAGATTGAGGAGGGCCTCCCTGGTAGAGGATGCTTCAGGCTCCACTATAGGACTTCAAGTTCTGAAATAAAACCCCAAGACCCCAAATATTAGCAACTGTTAGCTAAGGGCTAACTAACACCTTATGGACTGTTGTAAATATATTTTATAGCCAGATGTCTTCACCCAGACTGTCTTTGTTTGTATAACGCCATTGTGTTAACATAGCTATTTAGACTACGGTATTAGCCTAAAGGCTACTCTTACAATAGCTGATAACTCCACCGATAACCGATATACAATTAATAGGATGAAAAAAGGGGATTTTCTCTTGCTTTTATGAACATTTGCGCCCATTCTCATGATGTCATGGTCACAATGTATGGAGAAAAAAAAATTGAAGCATAGTTATTGGCCATTTGCTCTTTTGGATGGCAATTTATGAGAATTCAGTGTGGAAAAATTCACTGGTGTAAAGTACTTAAGTAAAAATACTTTAAAGTACTACTTAAGTAGTTTTGAGGGGTATCTGTACTTTACCATTTATATTTTTGACAACTTTTACTCTTACTCCATACTTTTACTCCATTCACAAAGAAAATATTGTACTTTTTACTCTATATACATTTTCCCTGACAACCCAAAGTACGTGTTACATTTTGAATGCTAAGCATGACAGGAAAATTGTGAAATTCACTCACTTCTCAAGAGAACACATGGTCGTCCCTACTGCCTATGGTCTGGGGGACTCGATAAACACAAATGCATCTTTTGTAAATAATCTCTGAGTGTGCCCCTGGCTAAAAACAATAAAATGGTGCAGTCTGCTTTGCTTAATATAAGGAATTTGAAATGATTTACACCTTTACTTCTACTTTTGATACTGAAGTGTATTTTAGCAATTACATATCTTTTTGATACTTAAGTATATTTATTGCTGCCAATACTCAGCAATAAAATGCTTATAGGCAGGCTTTATTTATTTCCAGAATGTAATTTATACTATATCTTTGTGGTTATCTGAAAAATGGCATGAGAGATGTGGCATACATAGGAAATATGAATCTTAAAATATATATATATTTTTTACTTTTACTCAAGTAGTGTGTAACTGGGTAACTTTTACTTGAGTAACTTTCTGTTAAGGTATCTATACTTTTACTCAAGTATGACAATTAGGTACTTTTCCCACCACTGGAAAAATTTTACTTTTTAATTTCCCTTCTGTAAAACAGTATATCGGCAAGTTCCCCCAAAAAAAAATCAGAATAGGTATCGGACACAAAAAAACATATTGTTTGGGCTCTTATTTTTCTGTTTTTTTTGTGCGCTACTCAAGTGTTTCTGCTGATTATTCCAAGCCAATAAGCTGCAATGTGGAAGTATATTATTAAGATTATGTAATTACTGCTTCAAGCAGATCAGTCCCATTTGAGAGACTTTCAGTCTTCCTAGATTAAGCTCCTTCAGATAAGAGGCAAGGAAATACAATCTAAAATGCTGTGTAATGTACAATAGCTGAGAGTAAATTGATGAAGAAATGTGTTTTATCTGTGCTGGCTTATTACACTTTCTTATTTAAAAAAAAATGACCCAATTCCTAATATAGGTTTGGTATGGGTTTGAGTCTATGCTGTGGGCTTAGTATTATTATTTCCTTGATTAATTTAAAATGCTTTTGTCTCAAGTTTATGGAATGTTTTCTTTAATGACTTCTAATCTCCCCTTGTTTCTCTGCTTCCTCTCTGAACAACAGGAACGAGTCCGCAAGACAGCCCCAGAAACTTCTCTCCTAGTGCCTCAGCCCACTTCTCATTTGCACGAAGGTATTAATAAAAGTAAAAGTCAATGCCAGTTGAACTTTTTATCCGTAACTCCACTCAACTTGCATGCCAATAGTCTGCAATAAAATGCTTATGGGCAGGCTTTATTGTTTTAAGAATTTCCAGAAAGTAGTAGTACTTTATGGTGTGAGATGGCATGAGAAATGAGGCATACATAGGAAATATGAATATTAAAAGAAACATTTATCTTTTTTTAAACAACGATGCTATTATTGTCTGCAGCAGACAGGCAATGGTTCTTTTGAGAAGCGAAGGCAGGATCTCACTGTGTTCTGACAGGCTCTCTATACAGAGATTGAAATCACAGGCAGGTTCAGTCTTTTACCGTCATCAGACTCTCAAACTCCTTGCGTTTTCTGAAGTGCTTTTCTCCATGTCTTCACAAAAAGCCTGAAATCTTTTTTGTTCTATCCTCACTCAACACGACTTTATTTTAACAGCTTTTTTATTTATCGCTATGATTTAGTCAGTGCCACAGACCAGACAGGTAATGTCATGTTAGGCCTCTGTTTTGTCATGCGAACATCATAGCTCTTCATAGCTCGTCTTGCTGTTACTCATGTCTATGAATACACAACGTCATTGTTACCTTGCCATTATACCTGAATCATGAAAATCCTTTTTGATGTGTTTCTAGCTATCCCTACATCTAACCCTGCACGTTATTCCTCTGAGTTTGTATCAATGTTCAGTGTTATTGGTTAGTGCAACAGAAGACATCTCACTACTCGGTAGGT
Organism: Brachymystax lenok tsinlingensis; assembly: GCA_030435695.1. NCBI lineage: Eukaryota > Metazoa > Chordata > Actinopteri > Salmoniformes > Salmonidae > Brachymystax > Brachymystax lenok. Next base: position 24,370,071 of record CM059815.1, read on the forward strand.
GTGGGTGGCAGGTAGCAGAGATCAAGGAAACTATGTGTCCTGTGTAGGTTTGATTCTCACGGGTGACCAGTACGAAAATGTATGCATTCACTACTGTAAGTCACTCTGGAGAAAAGTGTCTGCTAAATGACTAAAATGTAATCCAGTGTAAATGCTGCAGTAGGCTATTGAAAAGCAGTCTTTCCTACCTATTCTTCCGGAAAGGTAAGGGTTGCAAATGACTTAACTCTGCACATAGGTCAAAGGTCATCCAGAACGTTGTGCATTTGTAGTGTAGGTATGTTGTTCAAAATCCTGGAGCTTTGAGTAGTCTTGTTTTGAATATCATTCATAGTTATTTTTATATTTTATTAACTACAGTTCTCATATTGCTGATTTAGTTATGGATGGGTTCTGAGTTTATGATGACGTCTGTCTCTTTCTATCTCTGTCTGTGTGTTTGAGCAGGACTGATGGACGACGCTGGTCTTTGGCCTCTCTGCCCTCCTCTGGCTATGGCACCAACACACCCAGCTCCACTGTTTCTGTATGTACCATACCACTCAATTTAAAGGCCATGAAAACAAAATATATTATGTGTTAGCTAGATTTTTAAAAAGCACTGCCAAAAAGGTTGTTAAACCTAACCTCTTCACAGTATACTGATGGAAATTCCTTTCAATCTAAAAATACATATAATGTACCAGATCACTGGATATTCAAGAGTCATTCAAATAAAGATGTTTCAATTTTAAATTATAAATTGATGGACATCCTCTAATCTGTACTTCAGTCCCAGTGCTGTGCTGTACTGGTAGTCAGAGATGAGGGGTGCCATAGTGATCAGATTCTCCCTCTAGTGTCTCGCAGGCTCTCATACCACCAGACGCTGTGTTTAGGGCCAGCAGATTTGTTTTGGAGTAAATATGGCCCTGGCACACAGCTAGCCACACACACACACACACGAACACACGCACATCCACATAACTCTGCTCTGTTTACCGACAAACTCAAATTACACAGGCAAGCGATGGTCAACTCTGACACACACACAAACAGTCCCCATGGCAGAGTACACAACCAAGTAAACAAGCCGTCACACACAAAGTAATGGGTTGTTTGTTAACGGCCATGTTTTATGAGGACATCAATTAGAGCTGATAAATACTTAACATGTTGCCGGAGGCTGGTGAGGACGACTGGTTAGGAGGAACTACCATAGAGCGGGATTAACACCAGCAAATGGGTTGTTTGTCCAGGCTATGTTTACAGCTTAGTTTAAATTGAATCCCTATTTGGATTGGATTTGAGAACAATGTAATGAGGAGAAATGGGAATGTTCACAGTAATTTGTTAGCTTTCATCTACTGTACCGTCGCAACCATTTTGGCACCCATAAGTTTCAGTCCTTCATTTTCAAGACACTGTAAAAGGGAATCGATACCGTAATGAACATTTACCCAATCAAATAAAGACAACAGTCAGAAAAAACACGCTACTCTCCTGGTATGTGTCATTCTCTCGTGCAACATCAATCAAAGCATTAGCCTTCCCTTTTTTATCTTTTCTTTTCTCGTTCAATGTATATTCATTTCATTTCCAGTCGTCCTGTTCATCACAGGAGAAGCTGCACCAGCTACCCTTCCAGCCCACGCCGGATGAGCTGCACTTTCTCTCCAAGCACTTCTGCACCGAGAGCATCGCCGGGGACGATCGACGGAGGGGGACAGCGCCCATGCGACCCCGCTCGCGCAGTCTCAGGTATGTACGGAGGCCCGGCAAGGTCATACACCTTTAAGGATGCTGGGTATAACAGTTGCTGAAAATGACAGTCCTTTTTATTTACCTCTTCTATACACAATTATTCAGACCCTTTACTATGAGACTCAAAATTGAGATCAGGTGCATCCTGTTTCCATTGATCATCCTTGAGATGTTTCTGCAACTTCAATGGAGTTCACCTGTGGTAAATTCAATTGATTGGACTTGATTTGAAAAGGCACACACCTGTCTAGAGCAAAAGCCAAGCCATGAGGTCAAAGGAATTGTCCATGGAGCTCTGAGACAGGATTATGTCGAGGCACAGAACTGGGGAAGGGTACCAAAAAATGTCTGCAGCATTGAAGATCCCCAAGAACACAGTGGCCTCCATCATTCTTAAGTGGAATAAGTTTAGAACACCCAAGACTCTTACTAGAACTGGCCAGCCAGCCAAACTGAGCAATTGGGAGAGAAGGGCCTTGGTCAGGGAGGTGACCAAGAACCCGATGGTCCCTCTGACAGAGCTCCAGAGTTCCTCTGTGGAGATGGGAGAACCTTCCAGAAGGACAACCATCTCTGCAGCACTCCAGCAATCAGTCCTTTATGGTAGAGTGGCCTGCTGGAAACCACTCATCAGTAAAATGAACATGACAGCCCGCTTGGACGAACTGAAAACACGTGTATATACTACCAACGGGACATTAAAAACTCTATCTTATGTTTCACCGAGTCGTGGCTGAACGACGACATTAAGAACATTCCGCTGGCGGGTTATACTCTCTATCGGCCAGACAGAACAGCAGCCTCTGGTAAGACACGGGCGGGGGCCTATGCATTTATGTGAACAACAACTGGTACACGATATCTAAGGAAGTCTCAAAGTTTTGCTCGCCTGAGGTAGAGTATCTCATGATAAGCTGTAGACCACACTATCTACCTATAGTTTACATCTGTAATTTTCGTAGCTGTCTACATACCACCGCAGAGCGAAGTTGGCAGTAAAACCACACTCAATGAGCTGTATTCCACCATAAGCAAACAGGAAAACGCTCATCCAGAGGAGGCGCTCCTGGTGGCCGGTGACTTTAATGCAGGGAAACTTAAATCAGTTTTACCTCATTTCTATCAGCATGTTAAATGTGCAATCAGAGGGGGAAAAATTCTAGGCCACCTTTACTCCACACACATAGATGCGTACAAAGCTCGCCCTCCATTTGGAAAATCTGACCATAACTCTATCCTCCTGATTCCTGCTTACAAGCAAACATTCTAGCAGGAAGCACCAGTGACTCTGTCTATAAAAAAACGTGGTCAGATGAAGCAGATAGTAAACTACAGGACTGCTAGCACAGACTGGAATATGTTCTGGGATTCTTCCGATGGCATTGAGGAGTACAGCACATCAGTCACTGTCTTTATCAATAAGTGCATTGAGGACGTTGTCCCCACAGTGACCGTACGTACGTACCCCAACCAGAAGCCATGGATTACTGGCAACATTCGCACCGAGGTAAAGGGTAGAGCTGCCACTTTCAAGGAGCGGGACTCTAACCCGGAAGCTTATAAGAAATGTTGCTATGCCCTCCGATGAACCATCAAACACGCATAGCGTCAGTACAGGACTAAGATTGAATCGTACTACACTGGCTCCGACGCTCGTCGGATGTGGCAGGGCTTGCAAACTATTACAGACTACAAAGGGAAGCACAACCGAGAGCTGCTCAGTGACACAAGCTGCCCAGACGAGCTAAATGACTTCTATACTCGCTTCGAGGCAAGTAACACTGAAACATGCATGAGAGCATCAGCTGGTCCGGTTGACTGTGTGATCATGCTCTCCGCAGCCGATGTGAGTAAGACCTTTAAACAGGTAAACATTCACAAGGCCGCTTGGTCAGACGGATTACCAGGACATGTACTCCGAGCATTTGCTGACCAACTGGCAAGTGTCTTCACTGACATTTTCAACCTCTCCCTGTCTGAGTCTGTAATACCAACATGTTTCAAGCAGACCACCATAGTGTTCTTGGGCACAGAGACTAAGGTAATCTGCCTAAATGACTACTGACCCGTAGCACTCACATCTGTAGCAATGAAGTGCTTTGAAAGGCTGGTCATGGCTCACATCAACACCATTATCCCAGAAACCATAGACCCACTCCAATTTGCATACCGCACCAACGGATCCACAGATTATGCAATCTCTATTGCACTCCACACTGTCCTTTCCCACCTGGACAAAAGGAACACCTATGTGAGAATGCTATTCATTGACTACAGTTCAGTGTTCAACTACATAGTGCCCTCAAAGCTCATCACTAAGTTAAGGACCCTTGGACTAAACACCTCCCTCTGCAACTGGATCCTAGACTTACTGAGGTGCCGCCCCCAGGTGGTAGGGTAGGTAACAACACATCCGCCACGCTGATGCTCAACACGGTGGCCCCTCAGGGGTGTGTGCTCAGTCCCCTCCTGTACTCCCTGTTCACTCATGACTGCACGGACAGGCACAACTCGAACACCATCATTAAGTTTGCTGATGACACAACAGTGGTAGGCCTGATCACCGACAACAATGAGACCGCCTATAGGGAGGAGGTCAGAGACCTGACCGTCTGGTGCAAGGACAACAACCTCTCCCTCAACGTGATCAAGACATATGAGATGATTGTGGACTACAGGAAAAGGAGGACCGAGCACGCCCACATTCTCATCGACGGGGCTATAGTGGAGCAGGTTGAGAGCTTCAAGTTCCTTGGCGTCAACATCACCAACAAACTATCATGGTCCAAGCCCATCAAGACAGTGTTCACGACAACATCTATTCCCCCTCAGGAGACTGAAAAGATTTGGCATGGGTCCTCAGATCCTAAAAAGGTTTTACAGTACCATCGAGAGCATCCTGACTGGTTGCATCACCGCCTGGTATGGAAACTGCTCAGCCTCCGACCGCAATGCACTACAGAGGGTAGTGCGTACGGCCCAGTACATCACCGGGGCCAAGCTTCCTGCCATCCAGGACCTCTATACCAGGCGGTGTCAGAGGAAGGCCCTAAAAAGTCCCTAAAAACTCCAGCCACCCTAGTCATAGACTGTTCTCTCTGCTACCGCACAGCAAGCAGTACTGGAGCGCCAAATCTAGGTCCAAGAGGCTTCTAAACAGCTTCTTCCCCCAAGCCATAAGACTTCTGAACAGCTAATCAAATGGCTACCCAGACTATTTGCACCCCCCCCACGCTGCTGCTACTCTCTGTTATTATCTATGTGTAACCACTTTAATAACCCTACCTGCATATACATCATTTCCTCAATTACCTCGTCACCGGTGCCCCTTCACATTGACACATTGACTCTGAACCTGTATATAGCCCCGCTATTATTTACTGCTGCTCTTGAATATTTGTTTTTCTGATCTCTTACTTTTTTATTTTCTTAAAACGTTAAGGGCTTGTAGGTAAGCATTTCCCTGTAAGGTCTACACCTGTTGTATTCAGCGCATAAGACCAATCAAATACTGTTTTGATTTGGTGTTTGCCAAAAAACCATGAGAAACAAGATTATCTTGTCTGATATTGAACTCTTTGGCCTGAATGCCAAGCGTCATGTCTGGAGGAAACCTGGCACCATCCCCACGGTGAAGCATGGTGGTGGCAGCATGCTGTGTGGATGTTTTTCAGCGACAGGGACAGGGTGACTAGTCAGGATTGAGGGGGAAAAAATGAACAGAAAAAAGGACAGGGATCCTTCATGAAAACCAGCTCCAGAGTATTCAGGACCTCAGACTGGGCTGATTGTTCACCTTCCAACAGGACAGCGACCTTAAGCACACAGCCAAGACAACGCTGGGGCGGCAGGTAGCCTTGGGGCGGCAAGTAGCCTAGTGGTGGGCGGCAGGTAGCCTAGTGGTTAGAGCGTTGGACTTGTAACCGGAGGGTTACAAGTTCGAATCCCCGAGCTGACAAGGAAAAAATCTGCCCCTGAACAAGGCAGTTAACCCACTGTTCCCTGGGCGCCGAAGACGTGGATGTCGATTAAGGCAGCCCCCCGCACCTCTCTGATTCAGAGGGGGTTGGGTTAAATGCGGAAGAAACATTTCAGTTGAAGGCATTCGGTTGTACAACTGACTAATAATGGTGACTTTGATGGAGTGAAAAGCAACAAATTGTGGAAAAAGTCAAGGGGTCTGAATACTTTCCGAATGCACTGTATATCAATGCATTTTTGCTGTAAGATACAGTATGTGTTGTAGTATAAGTACTGATCTTTCCTTTATATTCTTATTTGTTTGCAGCCCTGGAAGATCCCCATCCTGTTGTGATCATGAGATTATTATGATGAACCATGTCTACAAGGAACGCTTTCCTAAGGTGAGGGGCCTACAGGAGTAGAACTAATAATGCCTTATCGCCTTAACATTTGTCATTTGGTATCAAAATAAAATGCCAATGTCTTACATAAGGTTTATTACACACAATGACAAAATAGTTGCTCTTTTGTAGCCACGTCTAACCTTTTTACCCTCTCCTGACCACTTTTGCCACCACTTTCTACAACTTTAAACCTTTTTACCCCCTCTCGTGTCCTCTCCTTCTAACCTTTTCCACCCCTCCATGTCTCTCTAGGCCACGGCCCAGATGGAGGAGAGGATCCAGGAGATCATCCGGACCAGCTCCCCGGAGAGCGTGCTGCCGCTGGCGGACGGTGTGCTGGGGTTTGCCCACCACCAGATCATCGAGCTGGTCCGCGACTGCTTGGAGAAGAGCCGCCTGGGCCACGTCACCTCGCGCTACTTCTGTGAGCTCACCGACAAGCTGGAGAAGCTATTCCAGGAGGTGGGTGGCACTATTGGTGCAGCTCAATAATGTTAAGTGGTTACCTTTCCTTGTGTTGTCTACTCCCATATTAATAATCTGGCATAATGAAGGAAAGTAGACGAGGAAAGAAAGCAATAAAGAGTAGTGTGGTGCAACCTGCCCCACTTTAAAATACAGAAACCTTTTACCATAGTAATAAGCACAATGTAATTACAAAATCAGTACACATTACTGCATAGGACTTTGTTACAATAAAACAGATTCTTTAACCAAAATGATTTGGTTTACAGTGCTCTCTTATCTCTTATGGTATTCAAAGTCATTTTTTAAGCACTATTACAAATATAGATATTCTGTATTGCTCAGTGTCCTCTCCCCTCATGCAGGCTTACTATGATATTCCCTCCCTCTTACTTAATGGTACTTCCAGTCCCGAGCACTGATCAGCTCACAGGTCTGTATAAAATGTTGAGCGAGTGTGTTCTGTTCTGTGTGTGTATAGTCCACGTCCCGGTCGGAGAGCCAGGAGGTGAACTTCATCAAAGAGCTGGTAAAGAAGATCCTCATAGTCATCGCCAGGCCAGCACGCCTCCTGGAATGCCTGGTATGTCTCGCCTGATTGTCGCTAGTTAGCTACCAAGCACATGGCAATGACTTCTCACTCACACATATTACACTAATTATACTAGGGCCAGGAGTTTTTCCTGACCTTGTGGGGTGACTAGTCAAATCTCTGGGCATTCATCCTAAATATGACTTCTTTCTGTCTGACCATGTAGTTCTATCTAAACTAGGTTTCAATTATGTGAGTCATTTGACACACATCCCATCCATGTTTCTGTTGTATAAAGAGGAGGCTTGCGACCTGGTGACAAGCCATACAGATGCAATAAATCCTCCTCGCGCTCCTGCTATTGATTGATTGTTACATTATCAACCCAGAGAAAAGCCAACAGCGCTCAGACAATGCCTATTGAAACCTAAAACTAAGAGTTCTAGAAGTGTTGTAGTGAAACCTGTGTCCCTGTGTTGTCCTCTCCTCAGGAGTTTGATCCAGAAGAGTTCTACCATTTGTTGGAGGCTGCCGAGGGTCACGCCAAGGAGGGCCAGGGCATCAAGACTGACATCCCCCGCTACATCATCAGCCAGCTGGGGCTCACACGGGACCCCCTGGAAGGTATGTCAGGTTTGACCTTTTAGGAGTTGGGCAGGTAGACGGTACCTAAACCAACATGAGTGGAGGTGCAGGCAAACATCAACATTTAGAATGAAAAGAGTGCTTTCTGCTGAAAGCTGCAAGAGGCTGTGAACTCATTCCAGTGGTGGGCTGCTTTATTCAAGTAATCAAGAAGTTTCTGAGTATGTAGAAAATAACTTATTTCGTGATGTAAAACCTAAGATGTGCTAACCTTGATATTTATGCTCTACAGATAACACTGGCTAAGTTCAAATTTTTCACCATTCTCTGTGTTCACACCCCATCATTGATTTAAAAGGAATGGACTGGTGTGAGGAATATGGTGGAAACTCCTTCCAGCCACGCTTGCACCAATCCAATGCTTTTAACAAGATTCGTACGGTCATGAAAATCCTGGAAAAGTCATGGACTTTTTTTAAATTGTGTTTTCCAGCCCGGGAAAAGTTTTGGAAAATGATAAAATCTACAACGTTTTGGAAAAGTCATGGAAATGTATCAAATCGTTTATCTTGATGTCATTTTTTAGGCACAGTTAAAAAAATAAAAATCAACATATAAGCCAGGATCGGAGTGCGCTTTAGCGCGTCTGTGATTGCGCACATCACCTGTATGTGTGTGAGAGGAGTGGGCCGTTGCTCAAAGAGAGGGCCGTTGCTCAAGGAGAGAGAGACAGTCGGACATTGCAGCGACAGGCAGGTAGGCCTATAAAATATGATAGAGAACAGACTAATAGCTAGGTAGCCAATTCAAAACATATATTGTACCCTGTAATTAACTGTTTAACTATTATTAGCATGATTGTTTTCATATCCCTAAAACTTTCCACCGACACTCGTGAATAAAGTCATACAAAGTTGATTTACTTTCTTGAACGATTAATTTAAGCAATTATTTTTGACTGAACAAGTTATTAATTTCACTATCGTATGTATTAGTTGGGATTCGGTTCAATCTCGATGAATCCAAATAATAGTTTGTGAATCGCAAACAGTAATTTTTGGAAAACATTTAATGTAGCCTTTCTTTTGGATTATGTGGCTTCAAAACTTGTTTTGTAGATACTTCCAGTTTATTTGGTCATCCAATGTATGGGACATTGCAACTCAATAGATGCTAGTCAACCTGCAAAGTAAACACTTCTAACGTAGCTAAGACAAATATGACTAAACTAGAAAATGTACATTTCCTGAACTCGTTCAACTTATACCTATAAACTTGTCCAAGAACAATCAAACATCATTGTAAATGTATCCTTAGGAACACTTTTATGTATAAATAGCATAATATTTCAACCGGAATATAAAATGGGCGATAAGAAAGGAAAAAACCACAGAGCGCGCCAGCCGTGAACACGCATTTACTTGTATTGACACCTGCGTGGACACTTCCTCCTTCTCTGCTCTAAAAGCATCTAAAAAGAATCAGAACACTTTCTCGAGACTGTTGACATCCAGAGGAAGCGATAGGTACTGCATTCATATGCCCTTATATGGGAATTTTCATAAGGGAGGGGTTCTAAATGAGGCAATCTGTCAAAACCACTTTTTCCAGGACAGAAATTCCTCGGGTTTTGCCTGCCATATCCGTTCTGTTATACTCACAGACAAAATGGTTAACACTTTTAGGAAATTCAGAGTGTTTCCTATCCAATGGTACTAAATATGTGCATATCCTATTTTCTGGGCCTGAATGGGAGGCATTTTACTTTGGGCACGCCAGGGTCACCTCGTGCGCTTCTCTCAAAGAAGTTAACTTATTTTTTAACTTCTTTTGTACATAATGTTGCTGCTACTGTCTCTTATGACCGGAAATAACTTCTGAGCATCAGAACTGTGATTACTCACCACGGACTGGCAGAATCCTTTTTTTCCTTTAATGAGTCCGACGAGCCTGACGTGAATGATATACAGCTTTCCCGGGAACAGGCCCAGATCCCCGTCATTTGCATGAAGAGAAGGCGGAGAAAAAGGGGCCAGAGGGCGGGCTGCCTTCTGAGAGTTTGTAGGCGATCGAATAAACTCCCACTTCATTCCATTCTGCTAGCAAACGTGCAATCTTTGGAAAATAAAATCGATGACCTATGCGGAAGATTAAACTACCAACGGGACATTCAAAACTATAGTATCTTATGCTTCATGGAGTCGTGGCTGAACAACGACATTCTCAACATACAGCTGGCTGGTTATACACTGTATCGGCAGGACAGAACAGCGGCGTCTGGTAAGACAAGGGGCGGCGGACTATTTATCAGCTGGTGCACGATATCTAAGGAAGTCTCCGTTGCTGGCACTAAGACCTCACTGAATGAGCTGTATTCCGCCATAAGCAAACAGGAAAACGCTCATCCAGAGGCAGCGCTCCTAGTAGCTGGGGACTTTAATGCAGGGAAACTTAAATCTGTCTTACCAAATTTCTATCAGCAATTTAATGTGCAACCAGAGGGAAAAAAAGATCTGGACCACCTTTACTCCACACACAGAGACGCGTACAAAGCTCTCCCTCGCCCACCATTTGGCAAATCTGACCATAATTCTATCCTCCTGATTCCTGCTTACAAGCGAAAATTAAAGCAGGAAGCACCAGTGACTCAATCAATAAAAAAGTGGTCAGATGAAGCAGCTTCTACCCACAAGCCATAAGACTCCTGAACATCTAATCAAATGGCCACCCAGACTATTTGCATTGCCCTCCCCCTCTCTTTTACACCGCTGCTACTCTCTGTTGTCATCATCTATGCACAGTCACTTTAATAACTCTACCTACGTATTCATATTACCTCAACTAACCGGTGCCCCCGCACATTGACTCTGTACCGGTACCCTCGTGTATTGTCTCGCTGTTATTTTACTGCTGCTCTTTAATTACTTGTTACTTTTATTTCTTTTAACTGCGTTGTAGGTTAGGGGCTCGTAAGTAAGCATTTCACTGTAAGGTCTACACCTGTTGTATTGGACGCATGTGACTAATACAATTAGATTTGATTTTGATTTGAAATGTGGTTTGTTAGAGGGGACTGGATTAAAAGCCTGCACACCCATTAGCTCTCCTGGAGGACGGTTGACCATCCTTCATTGCATAACATTACAACCAAATAAATGTTATGCCTTTTGAAATAATTAGCTCATTCAATACATCAAAGATAAAAAAAAAATGCTAAAAACAGGACAGTGCAATGAATTGGAGATTGTAAACATGAGTGAAAAATGCCCTTTAAGTAAATCCAAATCACATATCCCATTCAAATCCTAAATAACAGCTGAAACAAATTAGGATTCCATCTTAACCATCCGCACTGATACCAGAGAGGATGCTCTCACCTGTAGGCTCTGTTGCTGTTGTTCATCTCAAAGTCCATCTTGCAGAGCTTTCGTTGGGATCGCAGGGCCGCGTTCAGACTGATCTAGTGTGTAATCATTAGAGTTTCTATTGGACAAATTCAGGTATGTTTATCCATGTTTTGTTCCGTTTGCTTCCGTTTAAGAAACGTTTTTAAACAGAATCGATGGACTGAATACACCCCTGGTCACACGCAAACAGTTCCCTTTCAGAGCATCTACGTGCTCTCCTCCTCTCACCTTTTTGCCTTCGCTTGTGGACTTCAATGCACAACAAATCAGCTGTCTGTGACCATGCAAAAAAAACGTTTAAAGCCAAACCTTCATATCATAACTGCTACACACAGCCTATATTGTTGTCACCATATTAGTTAACATCAAGTCAACATAGCTACTAGAACGTGTTAGTAAACCCGCTACAATCATGCAGTATAGTCAGTAAGCAGTTTAGCAGTTACACCGGCGTACTCCGTTGACAATGGAAGGTGGTGAACCATGAGCCTCCTAGGTTATGTATTGAAGTCAATGTACCCAGAGTAGGGCGGAAGCTTGCTGTCCTCCGGTTACACCATGGTGCTACCCTACAGAGTGCTGTTGAGGCTACTGTAGACCATTGTAAAACAGTGGTTTTTTTTTATCAATTATTTGGTGAGGTGAATAGATTGAATTGTATATCATCCAATCACTTTTCTCTTTGTTCTCGAAGCACCTGTCAATGCTACATTGATGACCTGATGAGAATATAAGCATAAGATTTGTGATTGTGAATCTACTTCACCCAAACAGTTTCATCAGAACACGACAGCCTAAATTGGTTTCTTGATCTCGTTTCAGTGGAGGAGAGGAATCATCATTTATCACATTTTAATTAACGTTAATGTCCTCGGGAAACTCCTTTCGTATTGTACTGAGAGAAAATACTACTACGATAATTGAAAAAAATCCTAATTATGTTTTTGATATTGGTTTTTAAAGTTTTTAAAGTTTTGCTGTAGCAGAAAATCAATTTTTAGATAAGATGAATGACTTGTATTACTACTACAGAAGAACTAGTACTAGACGTACCAGCAACCCAATGACCAAAATATTGTCAGCATTACAGAACTTTTCTAGCAAGGCTAATATGACTAGCACGGCTAATATGACTAGCATATGACTAGCACGGCTAATATGACTAGCACGGCTAATATAATTAGCACGGCTAATATAACAAGAATAGATACGTTCTATTATGAAGGTGGCGTAGAGTAATGTATTGAACTGACTGCCATCCTAATATGCCTTTCCTCTCTCCACTCAAACCCCAGCCTTCATTCTGACTAATTAGGAACGAATGGTCTCCCTATAGAGCTGAAATAGATTGACACAGACTGGCTCACTAACCTCCGTCCTCATTGGCCAATGTCTCTCGACTCATTTCCCCTGGGCCTATCCTGTGTGCTTTTCTTGCCCAGTAGCCTGTAGCGCTGGAAGCAGCCTGCTAGGCAGGGACAGATGCTAAGTTGCATTGGAAATGTGTTTAGGGTCACTGTTGGGACGACCGAACAACCCACTTCTGATTCTCTAGCTACTGCTGTTCATGCAGCGCTGATGGGAGGGGATGCACAAACGTGCATGTGCATACGCGAATGTACACGCAAGAGAGAGACACACACACACACACAGGAGTGTTCTGGAGTTGTGGTTTTCTTAATGAATGTCCGACATGTTTGTGTTGCTGCCACTTCTGTTTTCCACGTAATTTCCTCTCCTTTAGGATATCTCAGACTCTGCTAAACAGACTGTTTATTTGGCAGTTAAGAAAGGCAGTGTGTTAATATACCGTACTCTCTATAGGCTTTGACTAAATGTCGGTGTGTATATATAAGACATCAGAATTCAAAGGGCACTGTTTTGTGTCTGAAGGTGAAAATGCTGAAATGGCGAAGTTGAATTAAATGCTTACATGTTATTTCTCTGTCTTGCTCCTATAGAAATTGCTCAGATGACCAGTTATGATAGTGGGATAGCTGAAACACCCGAGACAGATGACTCTGTGAGTATTCAGCATATTTTATTCAAGTTTTTAGTTGCAGGTTAGATGTATTTCAGTAGAATAAAGTTTCTCTCCTCTTGTCCTCCCAGTCCCAGAGTCTGAACGCGGCCCTGCGATCCCGACGAAAGCCCTGCGAGATGGACTTTGAGATGAACAAACTCATCAGCAACGGAGCCTACGGGTGAGAGCATCCTCTCTGGTATCAGTGAGGACGGTTATGATGGAATCCTAATCTGTTTCAGCTGTTATTTAGGATATGAATGGGGTATGTGATTTGGGTTTACTCAAAGGGCATTTGTAAACATGAGTGAAAATCTCCAATTCATGGCCCTGTCCTGTTTTCTTCCTAAGCCATGATTAAGTCTACACACGGGACTGACAGAATGTGTTCCCTCTCAACAGAGCTATGAATGTGTGATTTCAATCCATCTTTATAGAGTACAGGTAACTGCCAAAATAAAGGAAAAACTTGAGTAAATGAGGAATATAAAGTATATTGAAAGCAGGTGCTTTCACACAGGTGTGTTTCCTGAGTTAATTAAGCAATTAATCTCCCATCATGCTTAGGGTCATGTATATAAATGCAGATTTGGACATTATTTTGGCTGCCATGACATTGAAAGAGGCGTCTCAAAGGAACATAGGGAGATTAAATGGTGTGTGTGTGTGTCTGTCACCAGATCTCAACCCAATTGAACACTTATGAGAGTTTTTGGAGCAGTGCCTGAGACAGTGTTTTCCACCGGCATTAACAAAAAAACAAATGATGGAATTTATTGTGGAAGAATGGTGTCGCCATAGAGATCCTATTAAATTGCTATTCTAATTCCTAATTATATGATTGTCGCATCCCTCCAATAGTTCCAGACACTTGTAGAATAAACATTGAAGATGTTCTGCTGACTCGTGGCACAACACCCTATTAAGACACTTTGTTGGTGTTTTCTTTATTTTGGCAGTTACAGTTGAAGTCGGAAGTTTACATACACCTTAGCCAAATAATTAAAACTCAGTTTTTCACAATTCCTGACATTTAATCATAGTAAAAATTCCCTGTCTTAGGTCAGTTAGGATCACCACTTTATTTTAAGAATGTGAAATGTCAGAATAATAGTAGAGTGAGTGATTTATTTCAGCTTTTATTTATTTAATCACATTTCCAGTGGGTCTGAAGTTTACATGCACTCAATTCGTATTTGGTAGCATTGCCTTTAAATTGTTTCACTTGGGTCAAACGTTTTTTTTTTCACAAGCTTCCCACAATAAGTTGGGTGAATTTTGGCCCATTCCTCCTGACAGAGCTGGTGTACCTGAGTCAGGTTTGTAGGCCTCCTTGCTCGCACACGCTTGTTCAGTTCTGCCCACAAATGTTCTATAGGATTGAGGTCAGGGCTTTGTGATGGCCGCTCCAATACCTTGACTTTGTTGTTCTTAAGCCATTTTGCCAGAACTTTGGAAGTATGCTTGGGGTCATTGTCCATTTGGAAGACTCATTTGCGACCAAGCTTTAACTTCCTGACTGATGTCTTGAGATGTTGCTTCAATATATCCACATAATTTCCCCTCCTCATGATGCCATCTATTTTGTGAAGTGCGCCAGTCACTCCTGCAGAAAAGCACCCCCACAACATGATGCTGCCACCCCTGTGCTTCACGGTTCGGATGGTGTTCTTCGGCTTGCAAGCCTTCCCCTTTGTCCTCCAAACATAACAATGGTCATTATGGCCAAACAGTTCTATTTTTGTTTCATCAGACCAGAGGACATTTCTCCAAAAAGTACGATCTTTGTCCCCATGTGCAGTTGCAAACCGTAGTCTGGCTTTTTTATGGCGGTTTTGGTGCAGTGGCTTCTTCCATGCTGAGCGGCATTTCAGGTTATGTCGATATAGGACTTGTTTTACTCTGGATATAGATACTTTTGTACCCGTTTCCTCCAGCATCTTCACAAGGTCCTTTGCTGTTGTTCTGGGATCGATTTGCACTTTTTGCACCAAAGTACGCTAATCTCTTGGAGACAGAACGCGTCTCCTTCCTGAGCGGTATGACGGCTGCGTGGTCCCATGGTGTTTATACTTGCGTACTATTGTTTGTACAGATGAACGTGGTACCTTCAGGCGTTTGGAAATTGCTTTTTAGGATGAACCAGACTTGTGGAGGTCTACAATTATTTTTCTGAGTTTTTGGATGATTTCTTTTGATTTTCCCATGATGACAAGCAAAGAGGCACTGAGTTTGAAGGTAGGCCTTGACGTACACCTCCAATTGACTCAAATGATGCCAATTAGCCCATCAGAAGCTTCTAAAGCCATGACATCATTTTCTGGAATTTTCTAAGCTGTTTAAAGGCACAGTCAACTTAGTGTATGTCAACTTCTGACCCACTGGAATTGTCATACAGTGAATTATAAGTGAAATATCTGTCTGTAAACAATTGTTGGAAAAATCATTTGTCATGCACAAAGTAGATATCCTAACCGACTTGCCAAACCTATAGTTTGTTAACAAGACATTTGTGGAGTGGTTGAAAAACAAGTTTTAATGATTCCAACCTACAGTGAGGGGAAAAAAGTATTTGATCCCCTGCTGATTTTGTACGTTTGCCCACTGACAAAGAAAGGATCAGTCTATAATTTTAATGGTAGGTTTATTTGAACAGTGAGAGACAGAATAACAAAAAAGGTAGGTGGGACAATAGTCACCAAGAAAACAATTGGTAACACACTACGCCGTGAAGGACTGAAATCCTGCAGCACCCGCAAGGTCCCCCTGCTCAAGAAAGCACATATACATGCTCGTCTGAAGTTTGCCAATGAACATCTTGAATGATTCAGAGGACAACTGGGTGAAAGTGTTGTGGTCAGATGAGACCAAAATGGAGCTCTTTGGCATCAACTCAAATCGCCGTGTTTGGAGGAGGAGGAATGCTGCCTATGACCCAAAGAACACCATCCCCACCGTCAAACATGGAGGTGGAAACATTATGCTTTGGGGGTGTTTTTCTGCTAAGGGGACAGGACAACTTCACCGCATCAAAGGGACGATGGACAGGGCCATGTACCGTCAAATCTTGGGTGAGAACCTCCTTCCCTCAGCCAGGGCATTGAAAATGGGTCGTGGATGGGTATTCCAGCATGACAATGACCCAAAACACACGGCCAAGGAAACAAAGGAGTGGCTCAAGAAGAAGCACATTAAGGTCCTGAAATCACATTAAGGTCTCCAGACCTTAATCCCATAGAAAATCTGTGAAGGGAGCTGAAGGTTCGAGTTGCCAAACGTCAGCCTCGAAACCTTTATGACTTGGAGAAGATCTGCAAAGAGGAGTGGGACAAAATCCCTACTGAGATGTGTGCAAACCTGGTGGCCAACTACAAGAAGCGTCTGACCTCTGATTGCCAACAAGGGTTTTGCCACCAAGTACTAAGTCATGTTTTGCAGAGGGGTCAAATACTTATTTCCCTCATTAAAATGCAAATCAATTTATAACTTTTTTTTTCACATGCTGTTTTCTGGATTTTTGTGTTATTCTGTCTCTCACTGGTCAAATAAACCTACCATTATTATTATAGACTGATCATTTCTTTGTCAGTGGGCAAACGTACAAAATTAGCTGGGGATCAAATACTTTTTTCCCTCACTGTATGTGTATGTAAACTTCAACTGCACCTGTATATGACTAACAATGTCATTCTCTGACCGAGCAATATATGCTTGATTTAACTTAGCCTGAACTGTGTGTCTGATGTATTGTCTTCTCTCTGTGACAGGGCTGTGTATCTGGTGCGCCACAAGGAGACCAAGCAGCGCTTTGCCATGAAGAAGATCAACAAACAGAACCTGATGCTGAGGAACCAGATCCAGCAGGCGTTCGTGGAAAGAGACATCCTGACCTTCGCTGAGAACCCCTTCGTGGTCTCCATGTTCTGCTCCTTCGAGACGCGACGACACCTCTGCATGGTCATGGAGTATGTGGAAGGTAGGCAGACAATATTTTTATTTTTATTTCTTACGGTACCAAAACTGTGGATGACAGCAAGCTCACCAGGGGGGATAAACTGCTCTAGAAATACTGGTTACTGTTGTTTAGCCCTATTATTTACCAAAAGTATTACCAATTTTGTGTTGGAATTAATCATATGTTGAATGTACTTCATTGTAGTATACAGTATTTTACTGTCAGAATTAACTCAGTAAGCCAATTCTGTGTCTGTATGCCATTAGGAGGTGACTGTGCCAACCTGCTAAAGAACATGGGCCCCCTGCCTGTGGACATGGCCAAGATGTACTTTGCTGAGACGGTGCTGGCACTGGAGTACCTCCACAACTATGGCATCGTCCACAGGGACCTCAAACCAGACAAGTCAGTCTCTATTATCTCTATAGTATAGTCCGCTACTATCACTGAGAATGTAGATAGATATAGCCTAATCTCAGATCTGTTAGTGCTGTCTTACCCTGGTAAGACAACACATGTCATAGGAGTTGGCAAGACCGCGTGAACAGATCTGGTTAGACACCCTTTAGACTGCTGGTCTTTACGTTTTTAAAATGTCACAGTCACTTTGGTCATTGATGTCTATTAATCACATGTATTTTATAAAGCCCTTTATACATGAGCAGTTGTCACAAAGTGCTTTACAGATACCCAGCCTAAAATCCCAAAGAGCAATCAAAGCAGATGCAGAGGCACAGATGTCATTAATTTACTTATTTTATTCTGAGCCAGATTTGGAGATCTATCTTCATTGGCATCTATGTGATGCTTGTGTCTTTTGTCGTCGTCTCCCAGTCTGTTGGTGACCTCCATGGGCCACATCAAGCTGACAGACTTTGGGCTGTCCAAGGTGGGCCTGATGAACATGACCACTAACCTGTATGAGGGACACATAGAGAAGGACGCCCGAGAGTTCTCTGATAAACAGGTACAGTGTGTGGGGATGGATTGGCATTCTACCTACAGTATAGGCCAGTCTTTCTAGCTCATTTATAGTTTCTCATAATAAAACAAGCAAGCAGAGAGAACATGACCGTTATGGTATCCAGTTTGAACACTGGTCGAAGTGCTCAGACTGAATACCTACAGCTTTCAGGTTATTGTTTATCAAATATGGCATTTTCAAGCCGCAACGTTTCACCAAAACGTACTACTAGTACCTTCTGTTGCCTTCTGTCTGTGTGTGTAGGTGTGTGGGACCCCAGAGTACATCGCTCCAGAGGTGATCCTTAGACAGGGCTATGGGAAGCCAGTGGACTGGTGGGCCATGGGCATCATCCTTTATGAGTTCCTGGTGGGTTGCGTACCCTTCTTTGGAGACACACCAGAAGAACTGTTCGGACAGGTCATCAGTGGTCAGTCTCACTCTTCTCTCTTTTTGAGTTTTAGGGCGAATCCTAATTATGTTGAAATTTCACTTACCATTGACAACAATGCATGACTAAGTAGGAGAAAAATCTGAAGGCCTTTATCCCCAGTGAATGGGAAAGATTGGCAATATCTAGCTAAATAGTATGGAATTGGATGGTGCCAATCTTTCCGATTTTATTTGGGATCAAGGCATGTTATGCACAAAACCGATTGTGTGGGATGTGGACTCAGCTCGACATTAGAACTAAAGACATTTCTCAAGTTCCAATATATGATAACTTACTTCCTTATGGCTTTTGTGTTCAAGCCTTTTTATATTTACAGCACATTATGCTGAATAAAGGAATAAGACTTAAATAAATGTCAGCAATGGAAATTCTTAGAGAAGAGTCTATACAGGATACAGGGAACCTCAGAGAGCCCCCTCTATCTATCCTAGGAAAATGAGTGGTGTGCTTTGACAGATTTGGTGTGCTCTATATTTTGCCAAATTCCTTATGGCCATTGTTTTCGAGCCATTTTAAGTCTATAGCACAGACATGGTGTAATCGCCTACTTGTTCTATGCAAGGAATAAGATTTTTTTTTTTTTTATGTCAGCATGCGATGTTCTTTGTAAACTGATCCTCTACACATAAGCTCGATCTATCCTATGTTAATTAATGTGGTGCCATGACATATTTGGTGTGCTCTCCATCATACCAGGCCATAGGGACCCAGTGTTAATTAAAGGGCTCTGAACACACTGAGCTGAAAGCCATGCTGCTCAGGCCTGAGGGCCACCATGCATATTCATGCCCCACTCCCAAATTTGATTAAAATGGGGGGCCCCATGGCGCCAAAGAGACAACCGTGGCATGGCACATATTCTAATGGTTTGGCACACACTGGTATTTCTCAACTGTTGCTAGCGGTCTGCACTGGTCAAACACACATGAACAGACTCACACAGACACATTGAGGTGCACACACAAACATGCAGACACAAGGATTTTTTTATCACATCATTATTATTTTCAGACCTGGATAACACATTATTTTAGTACTGGAGAACAGACACTCATGAATTAAATTTCTCATCCGTGAGGTAGGGAAGGTTGTCAATTTCCAAATTCAATGATGTGAGTAATAAAAAATATGCTTTTCTGCTCAATAGCATGCATTAATCAGATAATAATTGTGGGACTGTTAAAACTGGCTTACTGCTAGCTAACTCAGTATGTGTTGTCTATGGGATATTGCTAACTGCTAGCTAACTCCGTATGTGTTGTCTCATGGAAATTGCTAACGCGGTATATGTTTTCTCTGGGATATTACTAAGTGCTAACGAACTGAGTATGTGTTGTTTCCCAGATGAGATCAACTGGCCGGAGGGAGAGGACGCTCCCCCTGCTGACTCCCAGGAACTGATCACCCTGCTACTCAGACAGAACCCCCTGGAGAGGATGGGCACAGGTAGTCACAAGTTGTGCACAACACATGCCACACACAAATACCATTTTCACACTACTGAGCCAAGCTGTGTTGAGCTGGCCTGGTTTCACATTCACCATAGTTGATGGAACCGTGCTTGAAAGGACAATGTGTAAAGAACCTACAGTTCTGGCACATTTATGTGGGTTACTTTTAGTTTGTTGAAACTCAGCACAGAGCACAAAGGAACCATTTTACTGTTAAGAGGTTTACAACCAGTTCTGACCTACCAGGGAGCATTCTCTCCCCTCAGATAAAATAGTCCAGGTACAGACAGTGGTATATTGCCATAACTCTCCATGTGCCTTCTCATCACAGCGCATTATTTAAACATACAGAGGGATAAATGGGGTCAACCACATAGGCGGAATAGTTTATCACATAACAATGCTGCCTTATAAATGGGCCCCCTCAGGAATGTTGACCTGGGCAAGGTCACGCATCATCATTGTCTGCGGATCGTAAAAACATTGGCCCTGACCGGAGACCACAAGCCGCCCACTTTAAGACTACGTCTTAAATGACACCCTATTCCCTATATAGCCCATAGGGCTCTGGTCAAAAGTAGTGCAGCATAGGGAATAGTGGGCCATTTAGGATGTAGACTTTGTCTCCTGCGTAGCAGATTCAATCTAATCAGGTTACACAGGACTGCATTCATCAGAGCCAATCCCCTGGGTCGAGACGAACCATTCAGCAGGCGGCCCTCCGTCTCTTCCTCAAAGGTCACCGGCAGGAAATTGCACTGCATAATTTATGGCCGGTGATACGACTTTTGGGTGCCAGCCAATGATAAAGCGAGGAAGAAATGTTAGCGTCTACACCTCTTCCTTTTGTGTTGGGGCAGTGCCACCGCTGTCAGTCAAACTTTATCTTGGATGGAGCGGAAGTGTGTTTGTGAGTGTGTTTGTAGTGCATGCATTCACTAGGCTTTTGTGTGCAAGATATATGTGTATCTCTGAGTGTCTGTATGTGTTCTTAATGTGTACTGTATGTCCATCCATCCTTAGGTGGTGCATATGAGGTGAAGCACCACCAGTTCTTCCACACTCTGGACTGGGACAGTCTGCTGAGACAGAAGGCTGAGTTCATCCCTCAGCTGGAGTCAGAGGACGACACCAGCTACTTTGACAGTGAGTTTACTTCCTGCTCTCAAAATGTACACTAACCTATACTATAGAATACAGCCACTTCAAAAGTGAAAGTTAGTAAAGATGGTAACTAATGTTTTATCCCCACAGCTCGATCAGATAGGTACCATCACTTGGAGACAGAGGAGGAAGAGGAGGATACCAATGATGAAGACTTCAACGTGGAGCTACGTCAGTTCTCGTCCTGCTCTCACAGATTCTCCAAGGTGGGTTGTCTTTCTCTTTGTACCTATGTTTGTCTCCCCACACACACACACACTCCAACCCCCCCTCCACCCCCACCCCCCTCGCTCTCTCTCTGTCCCCCCACACACTCCAACACCCCCTCGCCGCTCTCTCTCTGTCCCCCTCGCTCGCTCTCTCTCCCTGTCCCCCTCCCCACACACTCCAACACCCCCTCGCTCTCTCTCTCTGTCTCCCCACACACTCCAACCCCCTCGCTCTCTCTCTGTCTCTTTTGCTTTCTGTCTCGATAAATTACAAAACATTCGCTCAAGGCATTACTGCTCACTCACTTCCATATTACTCCATATGATTGAAAAACAATGATGGATCAATGAGTTAGTTACCCTCAACAGAAAATGTATGTAGTTCATTCAAATATCTGCAGCTTTCAATGAAAACCCAACATGATAGATTGTTGCTCCATAACATTCTTTGCGTCTTTCCCCCCAACCCCCCTGCAGCATGTTGTGTAGAGCTTGGCTTTGCATACATTTTCTGCTGCAAATCAGATCTATTTTGGTAGAACTTAGAACACAATGCAAACACACACAGACTTGCACACATTGTTGTGCTGCATTGCAGTACGCTCTGCCTCTGAAAATAATGCACAAAGTGCCTTCTAAGGCAGAAGAATGTCTCAGAGGACGAGTTTTTGTTCTGTTACCTACCTAGATCTTTTTGAGTTTTTGTTACCCACCAGTTTTTTGTGCACAGCCTGATAGTCTAACCCGTGGCTAACCAGTGGCTGCTGCCACTATTTTGGAACCACTGACTGTGGTTTCTATGGTATCAGACTCTGTCGCCCAGTACTAAAGGGATACATTGATGATAGTGATGGTGTTTAGATGTAGCAATCTTGTCCTCTATGAGAACAGACTGGAACATCTCTGTCTGTGTGTCTGTCCCTGCATGGTGTTCAGGTATGTAGCCCTCTACACTCGTACCCATATACGGGTTGAAAATGGAAGATTTGGGCACTGATAAACAACTATATTGGAACACAGTGGAAGTATAGTAACATGCTATAAATTAGGGCTGTGACAATACCAGTATCAAAGTATTTTTTTCCATGTAAAATATTGTGTGCTTATAGTTTGGAAAATAAATACATGTGACTCTGGATAACAATATAATGATGTTTGTTTCCAACATTAGGGCTGTTTTCCTGAAGAAGTCAAATCCGCTTCGTGTTTTGTTTCATTGCCACATTACTAACAAATATCGCAATACTGGTATCGTCCCAGCCCTACTATACATAACGTCAGAGCTCTGGCTCTGTGCTTCACAGCTCTGTTTGGGTTTTGACTGACAACCGTTCTGAACTTGAGCACAGCACGCGACAAGAAGTTGCCCCATCCTTCCTTCTAATTGGGCAACTTTTGCAAATGTTTTGTTGTCTGAGTGAGGGAAATACAGTAAATTTAAGAGGACTATGTATTTTGAAAGATGTTGAGGATTATAATAAATATTTCTTTGATGTCATACAAGCAAGCCAAACAAATATTGAGTCTAAATGTGCACTTTACATTTCCATATCATAACTCATCATACACAGTGTCAACGTTTATGATCACTATGTTTGATGTACAGTTACAAGATGACATGACATACCCTGGGTTGTTCTGAACAGAATGAGCCTATGCAGCACACGCACCTGAATGCACTCATGACTCCTTTCTATGCACACCAAAATGATGATGCGTTTCCCTGAATTGCCTTGTGAATGCCTAAAACTGTAATATCATATTTTATAACTTAGTTAGTCATGTTGGCAATAGAACAGGCTTTCAAATTGCATGATTTCTAATGGATAATTGTGTGATGGCTTGTTCCAAACACAATAACTACAAGTGCACTTGCTCTAGTTCAAGTGTCAAACTCATTCCATGGATGGCTGAGTGTCTGCATGTTTTCGCTCCTCCCCTGTACTTGATTGATGAATTATGGTCACTAATTAGTAAAGAACTCCCCTCACCTGATTGTCTAGGTCTTAATTGAATGGAAAGACCAACAATCTTCAGACACTAGGCCCTCTATGGAATGAGTTTGACATCCCTGCTCTAAATCCTCTACAATACAGCTAAGAGAGAGAAAAAAACACCTTATAGTTTGCCATCCCTGAGTCATAAAGTGCATCGAAATTACTTAGCACACTTTGGAGACGTGTGGCGCCACTTGGAGACACCAGTTAGTCCTCTCATCAAACCCTTGTAAATTCTTTGTCTTGCAACTACCCCAATTATCTAGGAATATTCTTATCATGTTACTGAATGTATTCTCAGATTTCATTATCAACAAATGCAACAAAAGGTACAGTAAATGTAAAATCAACAGTGTAATGTTTGGATTCAGTCTTGTCAGGTGAACTTTTGTCCTCAACTTTGGTGTAATAATTTCCCCATAATCTCCAAACTGTTCTTTTTCAACTGCTGCCATTGGTATGCAAATGCTTTCTTCTGTAAGAAACATTTCAATTTAGCGCTATCCATATAGGCCAATTCCCACGAGTGTAAAGGGTTAACTGTTTGTCTGTTTGTGTGGTGTGTAGGTGTACAGCAGCTTGGACCTGTCCCGTGGCCAGCTGGAGGGGAAGGGAGAGACAGAGGAGAAGAAGAGTGAGAGCCCTCTGACTGTAGACTCTCTGAGCTGGACACCAGAATTCACTGAAATGTACGCCTCACAACATCCCTTCTGTTATACTTAAACTATCTATTGTTTTCACACACTTTTGGTATTATTTAAGTTCCCCTACTATTGCCGGGTCTCAGAATACCTTAAGGCAAAGATGGCAATGCATAACCCTCTTATATTAACCGATTTCGTCAGTACAACATCTATAATAGAGTTAGCTAGTATGTTCTGAA
This sequence comes from Brachymystax lenok tsinlingensis, assembly GCA_030435695.1. Classification (NCBI taxonomy): domain Eukaryota; kingdom Metazoa; phylum Chordata; class Actinopteri; order Salmoniformes; family Salmonidae; genus Brachymystax; species Brachymystax lenok. The sequence continues at coordinate 24,394,270 of CM059815.1, forward strand.
TGTTTTTGTCTGATGGCGGTTGATATTTATCCATTCCTCCTTTCTCCCCCCAGGCCCTCCCTCGCCCAATCCTCAGACACAGAGAGTCCCAGCATGGGCCCTCGCCTGCCCGGCCTGCTCCCCAAGTTCGCCATCTCGGCTGAGGACGGAGACGAGGAGTCCCTGGCCCAGGGGGACCCCACCAAGTTGGCCTTCTCCATAGAAGAGGATGAGGCTGACGCAACCACCCCCGGGAGCACCCATAGCGGGGCTACTCTCTCTGGTATGGAGGCCTCGAGTACTGGTTAAAGCTGGTAGAAGATATAGGGATAGTGTTAAAGTATTTGCATCATGTTGGCTGTTGAGACTGTGGTTCAGCTGATATTCAAGACCAGAAAAGTAATTATACAGGTATCACGTAGAGTTGTGTTTCAATGTTTTTAATGTGCCTGACTGTAACTAAAACAATTATGGGACATTGTACCTGTTCTTCTTTGATCAGTAGGTAGTTTCTCTGAGCACCTGGACCTGCACCCCTCCAGAGGGGAGGGCTTAGACAGCCCTGACTCCTCCTCCAAGACCCCCATGGACCTGGGAGGCCAGCATGGCAGCCTGCGGCCCGATAGACATGGGGAGAAGCATGGTGTTGTTGCCAAAGTCCCCAAGTCTGTCTCAGCCAGTGCCCTCTCCCTCATGATCCCTGGAGGTGAGTCAGACGATACACACACCCTACCCCTGCGATCTACAGCATTTTGATTTAAGGATGGGTAAAGAGCAGAGTGGGAAAGAGATGAGAGGCCATTAGATCTGTGTGAAGTTGGCCCGGCACGGCTCCTGCTGGGAAGTTTATGGTTTATGGAGTTTATGGAGTGGCTGTGTATGCAGTAGCACAGAAGAGGAGCCTGTAACTGAGGTAGTAGCTGAGGAAAACGCCCCCTAAGGGTAAATCCCTCATGTCTCACTCCCAGCAGGTGCACAGTGATTCCAGGCTCCCAGGCTGTATAGGAACAGCTGGCTACTGAGGGGAGAGCTACAGGAAGACAGATCAATAGAAATGACAGTAGATGTCTTTGTATGTGTGTCTGTTTTAACCTTTAAATGAACCTCCACTGGGTAATTTGGATTGAAGAATTGGAAAATTCACTCTATACAATTAGCATAAAAATGTATGGTGTGCTATTTAAAAACATCTATGGCAACATTTATTTTGCTTTCACAATGTATCTGGCACGTTCCCAGATTAGTCCCTTGATTATATCACAATGACCACATTATTTTCCCAAGTAATAATGCCCTTCATTAATGTGTCTCTTAGTGGTACAGATATTATTAGAATTGTGTTTCTCATTGTTCCAGATATCTTAAAGGCCGACTTTGTGATATTTACAGACGTTTTTAGTCATTTCAAATCATAATCTATATTTGTCTGTCTTGTTCCAGATATCTTCGGGGTATCCCCACTGGCCAGCCCCATATCCCCCTACTCTCTCTCCTCTGACCCTTCCTCTCGTGACTCCTCACCCAGCCGAGACTCCTCCCTCGGCATCATCAACCCTAGGCATCCAATCATCATCCACAGCTCGGGGAAGAAATTTGGTTTCACGCTGCGGGCCATCCCGGTGTACGCATGCGATCGTGATGTCTACACTGTCTACCACACAGTCTGGGTAAGAACTTTACTTACTTTACTGACTTTATTGTCCCCATGGGGAAATGTTGTTGCAGTGTCATGTACACATTTAAATACAAAACAAATTCACAATACAACTTTCATAAGTTACATACCATTAAAAGTAGAATAGCCTGCTGGCCTTACTGGGTCGATAGGAACATTAGCCAGAGCTATTTAGGAGGGATATCACACCTGGCACAAATTATTGTCTAGTTCTGTTTTTCTTGCTGAGGGGTGCCCTATACCTGCACCCAGAGGGGAGTAGTTCAAAGTCTGGGTACAGGGGGTGGTTTGGGTCTAAAATGACAGTTCACCAGCCCCCCATATACATATTCCAGTGTCCCCCAGACGGTTCACCAGCCCCCCATATACTGAGTATTGCTGAGGGCCCTGACCTTAAATATCTTATCCAGGCCTGTCTGTTTGACTCAATGTACCTTGCTTTCTCTGGTAATAATCCCTCAGCATATTTATCTGGCTGACAGTGGCATTCCCAAACCAACAAACAATACAAAAAGTTAAAATACTGTTTTACAAATGAAAGATTTGCAGAAACAGAGTCAGTTTAGTACAGTCAACCTTAAAAGTTCCCAGTTTTTTGAGAAAGTAGTCTCAGGTCTGTACATTTACTCCACTAAAGCTTATTGTCCAAGAGGACACCCAGATATTTGTATTCCTCTACAATCTCTATGTTGTGTCCTCTGATATTTGTTGCTGAGGTAGGTGTTTTACGCTTCCTGAAGTCTATGCACACCTCTTTGGTCTTGTTGGTATTGAGGACCAAGTGTGATTAGTCACACAACTCTACAAAGTAATTTAGGACTGGGCCATGGTGTTCCTCGTCATCATGCAACAGGCTGATCAAGGCAGTGTCATCAGCGAACTTCTGTCAGGATGGGAACTAGTACAACTATTAGTGTACAGGAGTGGGGACTAAATACATCCCTGAAGAGAGCCTTTGTTGGTGGTGCGTATGTCCGACAGGTGGGGGAGCTACTTTGACCTGCTGTGACCTCTGGCTCAGGAAGTCCAACAGCCACAAAACCAGCCCCCTAATCTAAGGAGAAGTCCCTTATGAATCTCTGTGCCAGAATGTAAGGCTAGATTGTGTTGAAGGCAGAAGAAAAGTCAACATACAGAACCCTGACATGGGATTTTTGGAACCTTCTAGATATCTATAGACCATGTTGAGGAGAGTAAGAATAGCATCATCAACTCCTGTGCTGGGCTGATAGTCAAACTGAAACGGGTCGAGGAGCTTCTGGGTGGCGCTGAGAATGACTTTTCACAGCCTCGTGTTTGATCATGTTCAAACAAGCACAGTCAAATATCTAATGAAGCACTGGTAAAACAGTACATTTCTGTTGGTACAACAAGTGGTCACTTTCATCTGTGTTATTAGATATTCAATAACAGGTTGAGTGGCTGGATTAAATTAAACCTGCACCATGGGAAAACAATGTTTTGTTTTTGTACTGCAATGTCTCATTACGGAGTGATTATAGACACAGTAGCTAACAGTGTGTTTCTGTGTGTTGTTCAGAGTGTGGAGGACCCGGGTCCGGCCCACAAGGCAGGGCTGAAAGCTGGTGACCTCATCACTCATGTGAATGGAGAGACTGTCCACGGCCTGGTCCATACTGAGGTGGTGGAACTGCTGCTCAAGGTCAGAGAACCATCAGATATAACTGCTAGTAACAATTGTCCACCATTACATCCACAAACGGTTATGACGTAATCGTATAAGCATAAGGTATCTGAAGTTTAACTTGATGCTCTCATGGAGCTTATATATTTAAGCAGTAAGGCTAGAGGGGGGGTGTGGTATATGGCCAATATACCACGGCTAAGGGCTGTTCTTAAGCATGATGCAACGCGGAGTGCCTGGACACAGCCCTTAGCCGTGGTATATTGGCCATATATCACAAACCCCCGAGGTGCCTTATTGCTATTATAAACTAGTTACCAATGTAATTAGAGCAGTTAAAATAAATGTGTTGTCGTACCCGTGGTATACGGTACGATATACCACGGCTGTCAGCCAATCAGCATTCAGAGCTCGAACCACCCAGTTTATCTAGCGGTAATTGAATTTACAGTTGAGCCCACTTTTTTAATTCAATCCTGTTTGTAACTTTTGTACTCTTACAATGGAGCTAATTCATTTTGGGCCAGTTTATCTTATGGATCTCTGTATTTGCTTCCTTTCCAGAGTGGCAGTAGGGTAGCCATCTCCACCACTGCGTTTGAGAACACCTTCATCAAAACAGGGCCTGCCAGGAGGAACAGCTACAGGAGCAAGATGGTCCGACGCACCAAGAAACCCAAGAAGGAGAAGACTCAAGAAAGGCAAGAAATTCGTGTTTGTTTTAGTGTTATTTTCTATACGAGAAACCATTTTGTTATTAGATATGAACTATATCTAATAGTTAACAACACTATCAACAAGGCAGGTCATACAGGCCCTAGTTGTGTCTTCTCGCACCTTGACTACTATTCAGTCGTGTGGTCAGGTGCCACAAAAAAGGACTTAGGAAAATTGCAATTGGCTCCGAACAGGGCATAACGGCTGGCCCTTGGATGTACACATAGAGTTAATAATAATATGCATGTAAATCTCTCCTGGCTCAAAGTGGAGGAGAGATTTACTTCATCACTACTTGTATTTATGAGATGTATTAACATGTTGAATGCACCGAGCTGTCTGTCTAAACGACTGGCACACAGACACCTATGCATACCACACAAGACATGCCACAAGAGGTCTCTTCACAGTCTCCAAGTCCAGAACAGACTATGGAAGGCACACAGTACTACATAGAGCCATGACTACATGGAACTCTATTCCACATCAAGTAACTGATGCAAGCAGTAAAATTAGAAGAAAAAAGATTAAAAAAACACCTTATGGAACAGCGGGGATGTGAAGCAACACACACAATAAAATACGCACTATACACACACATACACATGGATTTAGTACTGTAGATATGTGGTAGTGGTGGAGTAGGGACCTGAGTGCACACACTGTGTTGTGAATATATTGTAATGTTTTTTTTTAAATGGAAAAACTGCCTTGATTTTGCTGGACCCCAGCAGCTAATGGGGATCCATAATAAATACAAATACAAATGAACTAAATCTCTATAAGTCTGCTCTGTAGAGGTCGCCTGTACATTTGTACAGCTTACATGTCCAGATTTTGTCATATACAGTATAACCACAGGGTGTAGCTGTGGCTCCTTACAACAGTGCTAAAACTCCCTGTGTCTGTCACTGCTTGACAATGTCAACCCTCATCACATGTCAGTCTTAAGTTTTTAATTTCAAAGATCTTACTCTGGCTTTCCTTTTTCTTTCACTGAATTGTTTAATTGATTACTCAGGAATATTATATACATTGTTTACCACCATTTTAAGAACAATGATCAAAGATGTCACAACACATCTCATTTCTAACTACAAAAGCTGCATTTTCTATGGAATATTCTTGCCTGGCCCTATAGTGGTGGACTGATTCAGTGTCTTTTCTCTCTTCTCTCTGTGCTCTTTGCCAGAACGTATATATAGTAATAACACCGATTCTCTTAGATTAGACTATCTAGAGTGTAGACCAAAAATCTAATCTAGGGAGTGCCTTGGCCTCATAGTGATCGACTGACCGTGTCTTCTCTCCTCTTTTCCCACAGGCGGCGGTCTGTGTTCAGGCGTTTTGCCATGCAGCCATCCCCTCTGCTCCACACCAGCCGCAGTTTCTCCTCCTTCAACCGCTCCCTGTCCTCTGGGGAGAGTCTCCCAGGTTCACCTACTCACAGCATGTCTCCCCGATCCCCCACTGCAGCTTTCCGACCCACACCTGACTTCAATCAGTCAGGTGAGAGTGACCGTCTTTCATTTACATTTTATGGAATAAATTCATTTACACAATAAAATAGATTTTAATCAATAAAATACATGTGGTGTGTATCAGTAAAACAATCAATGTTTGTTAAATTAGGATGAATGTACAATATTTAACACTATTAAATATTATTATTATTATAGTTTAATAACTTCCTTCCCTCTGTGTTTCCAGGTGGCAACTCCTCTCAGAGTAGCTCTCCCAGCTCCAGCGCTCCAAACTCCCCCGCAGGCTCCGGCCACATCCGTCCCTGCACCCTTCACGGCCTGGGCCCCAAACTGACTGGCCAGAGGCTCCGACAGGGCCGTCGCAAGTCTGTCGGTAGCATTCCCCTCTCCCCTCTGGCCCGCACCCCATCCCCGACCCCCCAGCCCACCTCCCCGCAGCGCTCACCCTCTCCTTTACTTAGCCATGGGTCCATGGGGATCTCCAAGACCACCCAAGCATTTCCGGTCAAGATGCACTCGCCCCCTACCATTGTGCGCCACATGGCACGTCCCAAGAGCGCAGAGCCTCCCCGCTCGCCGCTCCTTAAACGAGTTCAGTCAGAGGAGAAGCTGTCGCCCTCCTACACGGGCGACAAGAAGCACATGTGTTCCAGGAAGCACAACCTGGAGGTGACCCAGGAAGAGGCCCAGGGAGAAGAGTTGAGGCCTGGGGACAGGGACCACCACACCCTGCAGAGTGTGGAGGAGACGCCCTGCGAGCCTCCGGCCATCACCCGGGTCCGGCCGGCAGAGCAGGGCTGCCTCAAGAGGCCTGTTGGACGCAAGGTGGGCCGCCAGGAGTCTATGGAGGAGTTGGACAAGGAAAAATTGAAATCCAAGGTGGTGATGAAAAGACAGGACTGGTCAGAGAGGCGAGAGTCCCTGCAGAAGCAGGACGCACTACAGGAGTCTGATATGTCTGGTGCTGAAGGAGGAAAAAGCCAGGGCAGAAGCCAAGGCTCAGAGGCAGTCTCACTGGAAGGCAAAGCTGCCAGCACCACTGTAAAAGATGTCCTGTACAAGAAGCTGAACACTCGGGCCAGTGAAGGCAGCCCTGAACCACTAGTGGGCAATAGCTCTGACTCGCCACTGTGCTCCATCCACCCTGACTGGAGCCCCCAGAAGACTGAGTGGCAGGTGTCCAGGCAGAGCAAGGAGGGTGGTAAGCCAGACAGGCTTGACTTCAAGGCCCCCAACATGGAGTTTGCCCGGAAGAGGCAGTCGTTCGAGGAGCGAGAAGACTGCATGTGTCGACTCTCTCCCGTCATTCATGAGAGTCTCCATTTTGGCTCCACCCGGTCCAAGAGTCTTCAGCTGGACTCGGCCCTGGCTCTAGACCACGTCAAGGGTACCATGGGTAGCGTCCACTCCAGCCCTGAGGGCCTGAACCCCAAGATATTTGCTGGGAGAGGAGAGGGAAGCGCCGTGGAGAAACTCCAGCTTATCTCCTCCAGTGAAGGCTCCCTCAGGAAGACCTCCTCAGAATACAAGCTGGAGGGGCGTCTGGTCTCCTCCCTCAAACCCCTGGAGGGCACTCTAGACATTGGCCTGCTCTCCGGGCCAAGGGTGTCTAAAACAGACACCTGCCTCTCTAAGATGGCTGACTGTGATATGGGCTTGATAGGGACACCCATGTGGCTGCAAAGCCCTGTTGAGCGGCAGATGTTGATTCCCCTGCTAAAACCCTCTGACAAGCAGAAGAGCCCCCCCACCAGTATACTAAGCCCTGGAGCTGTTGTGGCCCTTAGCAGTCCAGTTCCCGCCAAAGAGGAGGCTAGTATTTCCAACACTGGGCTTAAATTCAGTAGCAGTGGTGAGAAGCCACATGACAGACCTAGTCACCATGAACCCCTAATGGCTGTCTCCAAGGCGGAGGTCTCAGACTTTGGGGGGAAACAAGAGAGCAGGTCCAGTATGATAACTCACGATCATAGGGCATTCCGCCACAGCGCCCACTTCTCCAACTGTGGGAAGACTCCCTCCATACGGGAGGTCAGCAATGAAGACCAGGAGGAGGATGTGGAGCCACCTCAAGAGACCCCAGCCCCCGCACAGCAAAACAACACCGATATCTCCAAGACATCGGATACAGTTGTTGTTCCAAAGACGGAGAGTTCCAAAAATACTGCGGCATCCTTCCCTGCCTCAAAGGTGGAGGTTCAAGCAACTGCCCCTCATGCAGCTGTACCAGTGACGCAAAGTTCAGATTGTCAATCAGGGCCCAGTTACCTGCAGAGCAATGAGAAACTAAGACCAGCTGAGAATACAAGTAGTATCACTACAGTTGTACAATCTAATTTAGAGCAGACTTCATACTTGTCAAAGCAGCCCGTGGTATACAGCAGTCCCTCGACAGTGACCACAACACAAACGTCCATCCCTGCTCCAATCTCTAGTCTCGGAGATATGAACCGAACAAGTGGTCAAATGTCTCCAAGACAGGACGCCACAGGGAAAACCCAAAACTCAGACGAGGTTCAAAGCAACAGGCCAGTACTAAACAAGGACAGTGAACCGACCAGTGTGTCTGCTGTTGAGGAGCTCAAAGCTGCAAACGCAGCAAGAGATAAAATGGCCGAAGTCAGAGAGACAAGTCCTAAAGTGGATGTGAAATGTGGCTTATCTAAAGGAATTTTGGACACTGCAACTGCTAAAACAGAAGTAACACATAGGTGTGATCAAAGTGAAGATGTTTGTCCCATTGGCAGTCAGGTAGCTATTAGTAGTGTTACAAAGCAAATTAGACAAGGTCCCACTTCACCAAAGACAAAGGGTAGCATTGCAAAGACTGGAGAGCGAGAGAAGCCATATTTAACACACCGACTTGCTGAAAAGACTTGGGTCAAAGGGGCTCTTGAGGCAGAAATCCGAGTCTCTAAAAAGCAAACTGGTGATGTGAATACCAAAGAGACAAGTCCTGTGCTGATAGTGAAACAGTCACCACCAAGTCCTGCTTCAACAAATCAAACAACCTTCAATCCCAAAACTAAGCCAAGATCTGAGGAAGAGAGGGAGAGGTATGAAGTGAAAACCCCCGCCCCAGTCGTCAAAGTAAGCCTGGATTCAAAACAGCAAGAAACTACAGTCTCAATGGTCAAAGAAATCCCAGACTCAAAGCAGGAAGAACCCCTACTCAAAACCTCGGTCCAAAGCCACATCTTCAAAGAAAGTTCAGACTCCAAACTAAACAAATCTTTGTGCCAAACTCCTGTCCCAACCCCAGTTGTCAGACACAACTGTGACCCAAAACAGAAAGAACCAGAACTCCACACCTTTGCCCCAACCCCAGCCCAAGTCATCAAAGATAACCTGGACTCAAAACAAATATCACCCCCTCACAAAACTCTTGCCCCAACTGCAACCCCAGTAATGAAAGAGCCAGCGTCGGTCCTTGCTGCACCCAGACAGCAGGCCCAAAAAGAGTCTCCGACTGGAGCCAACGCTCCCTCCCAGTCTGCCCCTGTACCAGTCCTGCTGGCCCTAGCCATGAGAAGAGAAGCACACCCACCCAACGGTGGAGCTCTCTCAGGCAGGGCCAGCGACAGCACCGGACAGGAGGCTGTGGTCCAGACCTCCAGGGAGGATCAGGGGAGGCCGAGGGTAGAGGCTCCCAGGTCAGAGGGCCTTAGATCAGACTCTCATAGGAGTTTGGGTGGGGTGGATACCACAGAGCCAACACCCACCTCCACCAGCAACAGCAACCCCCAGGCCAAACACAGTAAAGCTGAATCCAGGGTCACTAACTCTGATAAACAGGTAGCCTGCAGCCGAAAAGAACAGGCTGACAAGAAGAAAAGGGAGTCTGGTCAAGAGGCAGCGTCTACACAGAAAAACACCAAGAGAGAGACTTTGAGAGTGGCTACCGTGGCGAAAGAGGGTTCAGACAAAGATTCAGCCCGACACAAGCAAACCAAGGAGTCGCCACGCGCCCCCGCAAACAAAGGAAATACGGAATTAAAAAAATAAGACAGCAACCACCCTTACTTTTGCGGTATGTCCGAGGTAAGACAAGGCAGACATTTTAGTTGTTCATAGTGTTATCGTACCTTATTTTTTTGAGAACCGGGGAAGCTGTTACTTCAGTGTTTATATGGCCTGAGAGAGGTGTGTTATCCTGAGAGTGTGTGTATGTAGTGGTGTGAGCGTATGCTTGGGCGATACTGTAAATGTGTAATGTTTTTGGACTGAATGTAGACAATGATTTGCTGCTCATTTGTGGTCCTTTGCTGTGTGAAGAAAAAAAGTGTCAAATTTGTATCCTGTGATTGTTTGGCGGTTTTATTTTTTAATCGACAGCAGAGTGCAATGTGCAATCAAAATGTCAGTGGGCAGTAAGGAGTAGCCTTTTCCAAGGTTTTGAATTGCACTCTGGGTTTAGAGTTCTGGGTTCAGAGCACCTGAAATTGAAGGTAGCAGACTTTCGATGCGTGCAGACTGAACTATTTCACTCCCACTCAGAGCTTTGTGAGGTGAAAACACGGTAGTCATGGCACATCATCCGATTAACCATTTTAGTGGTGTTACAGTGATGCAGATCATTCACTGGCAAGCGTCATACAGAAGTCAAATATCACCAAAAGTTTGTTTAGATACTTTATCTTATGTCACTTTTTTTATTACCTAGAGGTGAAGTGTGTTTTTTTTGTTTTGGGTAGCGGTGCACAGCAGGAATGCACTATGTCCTGTGCTTCTCACCTAGAACTATTTAATATGGAATCATCTTACGGTTCTGGAATCATATTTAGTGGAAGGGGCCTTAGAGTTAAGGGGGAATAAAAACAAACTTGCTGTTCTTAGCAGGTTATGGTGTAATTCACATTCCTTTCACATCTCTACATTTCTAAACCTTTGATTTTTATGCAATTGTGTACATAAGTATGACAAAACTAACTGTAAAAATTGGGATACATGGGCTTAAGTGAATATAAGTGTTTGTTTTGTATAGATATATTTTGCAATGTCATGTTTGTATACTCAATGATATGTCATTTTAGAATAATGTTCCGCTTGATAATTCTGTGGTCTAGAATAAGCTAATGTAATGTCTATCTATATCTATCCAAAATACATCCTCTCTAACGGTCATTTTAACACATTCTGATATGTTCAGAATTTTACTTGAGGAGAAATAAAGCATACATGGGCAATTGTGCTTTTCCTCAAATGTGTTGAAAATTAAACAAAAAACAACTGTGAGAGGGGCAGGTGGTTCCCAAGAATGCGTTCAATCGGGATTTTGTCGTAAAGATGTATGAAGAATTGTAATGACCGTGTAAAATCGAGATACTTCACTGAGGCCAGGAGAAGATATGTATGTTATGACAATGTGTAGAATGCAAGCTCCAAGGAGTTAGAATAAACCAACAATTCTAAGTATGTTTGCCACACTATGGGAGAGATTTCTCAGTCCATAAGGAGGTCTGCATCTATTGGGTGTTGTTTTCCAATTCTGTTTATATTTGTACGGACAGACATTCATTCAATGTGAAATGTATTTTAGGGTATGGTAAATTTAAAAAGGGCTTCAATTCAAGTAAACGTCAAGCAAATCTTTTGAGAATGTCAGGGTTGCAAGAGATTAGATTTCAGTTACAGTTCTGAAGTCTTGTTCTAGCCTTGTATTGTTTTTGTCGTTTTTGTTCTGCTCCAGACTTTTATTTTTCCGTAAGTGATGCAGTAGCCTACATTTATGTACCAGATCGGCCAGATGAAACTGTGCCCAGTTAAATGTCTAGCTAACAATAGGCGTGAAAGGACGGATTTTTGTAAGAACAAAATGCACGAATATACAAATCTTAGTTCATATACATAAATGTCATTATTCTAGACAGTTGATGTTTAGATGATGATACTAGCTTTGTGTATCAGAAAACAGTTGACTTATTTTACACTGACATAGGGATGTCCTGTAGTTGCCAGGCCTTTTGATTGCATACCCTAAATATCAAAAGTAGGTTTCTAATTATGCGATACAATATTAACTCTATAATGTAGGATATGTCATAACAATAAACAATATACTGTATCTTAGGGAGGCAAACAAAAAATACTATAAACTGGACATAATATATTTACATAAATGGCATACTGTATCCAAGAAGGCACATTGTAGACAAATAAGATTGATTGTAGAGATTTTTAAAATGTGTTATCAGAATCTGAAGTTTTACTATTCTCATTAGTTATTGTAAATGTATTGTCAAACATTTGGGTTGAAGAGAAATTCACCTTTAACATTAGACACCTTTCCCCTCCCAGTTATAGTAGTTGGGGGGGAAAGTAGGATAAGAATGATTGAGATGAAAATGTCTTATGGAGCTCATCTTGTCCCCTATCAAACAGGCTCTGGATACAGGCATAAATTAATCGAAAAACACTTTCTTTGAATGACGGAGCTTATATTTGTCTCCATGCCTTTTGTTTCTGACGATTGACATTTAAATCCTTTAAAAAAAGCACATTCAATGTTTGTTTACAAATACTTCATGGATGTATATTTTGTATATTGTGTAATTGATTTGCCAAATCTGTGTACTACATCACAGGAAATATGTTTGATAGTAGTGTTTGTGATTTCCTCATCTACCCAGCCACCCAGTTGTGCTGTTAGACTCTCTGTTTCAACATCCGTTGGGTCCCACATGGTCCTGCTTGTTTTTTTTGGTTCCTTTTTTCCTTTGTGTGAAACTACTATTAGATGAACTTGCTTACTATGGTTTGTCTTTTAAGATCTGTGCAATAAAAATGTTTGAGTTTTGGTATTTCGCCCAAGGAAACCTCTATGGATGTCATAGATGTATATTAAAACAGATATTTATACTTCTAAAGTTGCATAACACTGAGAATAAAAAGCATGATAAAACTCATTTTTTCTTTTTATTGATTTAATGAAATGATCATAAATCTGAATATGCATATTTTTTTTAAATTGTGATGTAGAGATTATAAAGAGCTACACTAAAATGGCATATACCTGGCCTTGTAGTTAACCTTGGAAAGTTCAGCTGTAAGGCATGTGATTGAACTACCCTGATTGTTAGTCAGTGAACTTAACTTTGTTCTTTCCCCTTAAGATAGTCTAAAAATGCTGAAACTATAATCTGCAACTGCTTTCTTTGGAGGTGAAGTTTAGGGTTGGGCTAGGCTTATTGGAAAGTTAGCTGAACTGTTACCATCTGCAGTTGACTATCCTAATAACGTGTTACCTTTCAAAGCAGTTCGTATCCTCTGTATTTCTTCCTTATTTCTTTAATGATGATAAATGCAATTGTTAAAATTGCCAATGACATAACGACAAGTCCAAATGCTAACATGCCTGCGGAAAAAAACACAATTCAAATGCACATCTGATAACCTTTCTTTTGAACCAACACATTGTCCTATCAATGTTCATCACTTTATTGGCATTGCTCTGATATTGGGACAGTTGCATGCCAAAGGGTTGTCACTCAGGTCAAATTTGCTCTTTTCTGTTAAAGCTTTGACAGATTACGTCAACCATTTCTATCTGATTCATGGCAAAATTTAGCAGGACACTATTCAGTGTGGAGAATGCATTCCTACTGGCTACAACTGGTTTATTACCACTATGATCTGCATACGCCAGGTTGGTGAAGTAGCAAAATGCATTCTTCTTAACAGATACGATGTCACACACTACCAAAACCAGCCTCTGTAGCAGAGGAACATGTATAAACATCTCAACATTAGAAAAAACCCTGTCCTTAAAGGAACTGCCCCTCAAATTGAGACTCTCCAAGCTTTTCAGATCTTCCAGAAAGTTCCACTGGACACTGAAGTCACCAAACTTCCATGAGATATTTAGCATTCGGAGAGGACAACCTGCTGCGGCGTGGGAAATGCAGGTGACTTTCAAATGACTGCAGTCCAATTCTATCAACCCTGACGTCTCGTTGAATGGCAGGTCCCCCCACTTCATGGAAGTTGTAGCTGGACTTCACAGCACTGAGCTCCGCCAGTCAGCAAACTGCTTTGACTCAAGTCAAGCTGCTCCAGCTTGGAGGCATTCCTCAGGCAGCTCTCTTTAAAGTCCATCCCGAAGGTCAGCTGTTGGGCATGGTTGCCCCTCACAGACAGGACAGTCAGCTGGGGAAGAGAGGCGGCGTTGGTCTGACACAGGTCCTTGAAGGACCTATGTCAGATGAGGTGGGTACGAGATGCCGTCTTGGCTGAGGTGGGTACGAGATGCCATTATGGCGATGGAGGCTGGCAGGGAGTGAAGATGAGACCTGGTGAGGTCCAGCTTCTGAAGGCCCTTCAGGCACTCGAACAGGGCGTCATTGGTCAGATCTGGGAAGTGCTGTAGTTGGAGGCTCAGTTCATTCACCGTGATGTTACAGAAAGCGTGAAGGGACGCATGGTGGCAGGTGGGCTGTCATCATAGACCCCCAGGAGAGAATGTTGGTCTGAACTCCTCTCAATCCGGCTAAGATTATTGAAATGTCCCCTTTTCTGAGACAGTCACTGAACTCTAGGCTGTTGAAGTGACAGGATTCTAAGACCTTTTGGTTTAATGTACATAATGATGTTGCCTTCGAAGCTGACGTCGAGAAGACTGGCATTCTTCAGTATGGCCACCTCTGCAGCTGATATATTCTGGAGGGAATTCATTGGAAGATTGAGTGTCCTCATTTTTTGCCAGTTGAACTGGTTTAGATCATGTAAGGAGTCAATGTCATTGTCACCAAGGTCCAGTGTCTCTACAGATTTGAGATTCATGCGAGGGGAGGAATTTCAGATCATCCATTGATAAACTAAGATGTTTCAGGGACTGAGGTCCTACAAAAGCATCATCTGACAAAAACATTAACTGGTTCGCTATCAAGAGTCTCTAGGTCTGTTTGGTGGTGCAAGACATCCTCGAATATCCAGTTTATTTTGCATCTGTAATTAAGAGTGAAACAACTTTCTGTTAATTTTCTAATTAAAAGTGATAATCCAGGACTAAAGCTTTATTTTATGTACAGCTAAAACCCTGTATTTGGTCCTTTTTCAAGTGTTACAGGAAGTAACCAACCTGGTTAGATCCAATGAGACAAGATCCTTCAGCCTAACAAAAGGGGTGTTGTAAATGACTGGCAGGTAGTTAAAGCTGAAATCCAGAGTCTTGATGAATCTGGGAAACTCATCAGGGATGCTAGGTAAACCTTGACCAGAGCAATCATAGCGCTCTGCCTCATCAGTCTGAAACTAAAAATGAAATTACTTTCCTAATATTCTATTAACTTGTTGGGGGTACAATCCCGTGAACGGGATCGATTTTGACAACATCCGGTGAAATGCAGAGCGCCAAATTCAAATTACATAGTCATTTTCATGAAAATACAAGTGTTGCACACCATTCAAAAGCTTAAAATCTTGTTAATCTAACAGCGTTGTCAGATTTCAAAAGGGCTTTATGGCAAAAGCAAAACATTTGATTGTCTGAGGACAGCACCCCGCACAAATATTCAATTAGCATAATAACATAACCAGCAGAGGTGTCCCAACTACACAATAAAAGGTCCTTTTGTTCGGTAAAGTCCCTCTTTATATCCATAAAGGTCCGTTTGGTTGGCGTGTTTTGTTCAGTAATCCACCTGCTCAAAGGCGTTCATCCATGCAGACAAACAATATCCCAAAAGTACAAACAGCGTTTCTAATCAATATTTAGTTACCCTGATATGAATATAAACAATATTTCAGACAGAATATAGCCTGTTGAATAGAAAAGAAAAAGAGCTAAGAGCGCTCTCACTGTTACGTGTGTAATCCATAACAGTACACTTCACTAGACCTCAGGAAGAACATCTCTTACTCCTTGGTTATTCAAGATGAAAGCCTGAAACCTTTTCTAAAGACTGTTGACATCTAGTGGAAGCCATAGGAACTGCAATCTGGGAGTGAAAATACCCTGCTTTGAATAGATGACCAATTGAAAACAGTGTGACATGACGGATTCAGATTTTCCGGATGGATTTTCCTCTGGTTTTCGCCTGCCAAATCAGTTCTGTTATACTCACAGACATTATTTTAACAGTTTTAGAAACTTCAGAGTGTTTTCTATTATGTGCATATCCTAGTTTCTGGGCCTGAGTACCAGGCATTTTACTTTGGGAATGCCAGACTCTCCAAACCTCCGAACACTGACCCGGGCCCCAAAAAGGTTAATGTCTATAATGACTGCATATATTTTTAATACATTTGTATTATAGCAAAGTACTAAACAGTTATCATTGCTAAGTTTTAATAAGCATGCATATGGACTTATTGACAAAAGTGAATACTGTATATAATTAACATGAGGGTTCATTAATCTCTAAATCTAGAATAAACTTAAAAATTGTAATTACGAGCATCTGCAAATGTGCTAAATAAATAGTAATATCACAACTTACCAGTTAAACTTTCTACAGGCGAGGAATAACATTACTTATAGAAATGTGAAAACACCGATAATCCACTGTCCATTCATGATGGCACTGAATCTAAATTAAATAAGTAAGCCTTTTTCATGTGAGGACATAGTATGAATAAAAAAATAGAGACCTTCCCCTGTGCTACAATGTGTTTTATTGTTGGCTGATCAGACATTCTATATTCTTTATTTCCATGTCAAAACCTCAGTCAGATGCAGACAACAACCTTACAAATTACACCTAGCGAGAGCATGGCACTATAAGGTTCTATCTGCAAAAAGATGATTGAGATAACTGGCTTTAAAGTTCCGAAGACTCATTGGTTTGAATGGTGTCAGCAATTTTTGTATTGTATTCTTTTGAACTTAACAAAATTAATTGGAGTATTTAGAGTACTATATTTAAGTGCTAATGCCCTCGAAGCCGGTGTTTAGAAGATATATTGGCACGGGTGTTAGGCCTGGCCGGCAAACCATGCCAATATATCCTCCAAACACCGGCTTTGAGGGCATTATCACTTTTATACAAGGGGTTACCAACATATTCAAATAATGATTGACATATATTCATTAACGTTATTTTGATAAATGTATTCATAATTTTTCATCCTTCCACAATATATAGTCCCCACACATCTAAGGTTGTTACCCAAGCCGGCTGGACGTTCATTCTAAATGTTCCATTGCCATACTGGTTGGCAACGTTCTTATCCCGTGCTTGCTAGCTAGCCAACTACGACTAATTTATATTCACGTTAAAAAGTGCAGCCAGAATAACAGCAAAGTAGCTGCATTTGCATTTGTGTAAACTGTTTTCTATTGACATTTATTTGGATACATCATAACAATGAGCTAATAAGGCGTGATTTCGGCTGGCATAGAAAATGTGCTCACTCGTCAGGACACTGATGTTCAGAGGAGCATTCCGGATTAAACCCACCTTTTAAAAAGGTAGCTTTATTTTGGTAAATTTTGACAAAAATGCAGATAGATTCTTATAGTCCTAAACTCTCGATAGGCGTAAAGGGAAGCTGCAAGTGCAACACTGCGGTGGGATTACAATACAATGCCAATGATGTCTCCATTGTCTAGAACAAAAGTCTGTCCCCCAGGGATATGATCTGTGTATGTGCCCAGAGCACTCGGCACACTGTAAAACTGGAACCAAGCCCATACCAAGAGATTGAGAAGAACAAATTCTTTGAGTTTGTGTCATTTCTCACTAACAGTGGGAGCTCTGCCATACGGGAGGCTGTCCCTTGCAAAGGGCAAGTGACAGTTTGTGAGAGTCGTGTTTTAGTGGCTCTGCCATTTGGGATGGATACCAGATTTAGCTAACCTTTTCAGGTCAGATGTAAATTAATATGCAATCACTTTCACGTGCCACTTGTTCATCATTTGAATGTTCCTGTAGACAAAAAGAAAATACGTTTCCCATTTTGATATAATTATTTAGTCCCTCCTTACAATGAAATAAGCAGGCATTAAAGGTAGATTCAGACAAATGATGTTGCCACGAGCAGCACTGCAGATATTGAGATGAGCGAGATGCAAGACTTCGCTCTCACATGGTCACACACAGTATCTGCGCATGGGTTCGCTTCAAGCTGTTCACAGCGTTGTAGCCAGGGCACCAAAACAGCGGAGAAGTTGAGCATTACCCCCAATGCGTGTAGTAGAAAACATTCAAAAGGAATTAGTGCAGGTGCAAAAATAAGTGAACCCCAAGTTGCATTGGTTAAATCAAGTAGGTAAGTAGAATCAGGTTGTATACCAAATGAACCAATCAAAGGAGAGATTGTTAGGAAAGAGTTTGGGCGTGACTCTGATAAATAGAGATAAGAAACCTGGTCAGTTTGGTGTTACCCATCCAGGTGAATGCAACGCACACCATGCAGAGAGGAAAGGAGATCTCAGAGGACATCAGGACGAGGGTAGTGAGAGACATAAAATAATCTAAAAAAAGATTTGAGCTCCATCAGTCCACTGTGAGGCAAATCATTTACAAATGGAAAGCATTTTACATGACAGCAACTCGGGTCTAGAAGTGGACACCGTTCCAAAATATCCACAAGAACAATAATAAATCAGGAAAAGCCAACCAAAACATAACATCTAGAGATTTGCTGACCTCCCTTACTGCATCTCAGGTAACTGTGCATGCTTTAACAATAAGAACACTGAATCGAAATTCCATTCATGGGAGGGTTGCTAGGAAGAAGCCTCTGCTGTCAAAAAAGAACCAAACTGCCCATCTTTACTTTGCCAGAGACTACCTGGACAAACCTGAAGGTTTCTGGAAGTCCATTCTCTGGACCTATGAGTCCAAAATTAACCTTTTTGGTCACTATCAACACCACGTGTTTGGCGAAAACCCAACACTGCCTACCAGCTAAATAACCTTATCCCAACAGTCAAGCATGGTAGTGGGAATGTCAAGATCTGGGGCTGCTTTTCCTCTTCTGGACCTGGAAGACTCCACATCAGGGAACCAAGAATTCTGAGGTATACCGGGAGATTCTTGAACAGAACGTCAGGCCATCAGTCAAGGAGCTACAGCTGGACTGAAAATGGGTCTTCCAACAAGACAACGACCCACAGCATTCAAGCAAATCTACCAAAGAATGGCTCAGGAGAAAGAAGATTTGTGTTTTGGATTGGCCAAGTCAAAGTCCTGACCTAAATCCAATCAAGATGCTGTGGCAGGATCTGAAGCAGGCAGTTCATGCCAGACCCTGCTCAAACCTCACTCAATTGGCTGAGTTCTATAAGGAGGAGTGGGCAAAAATCCCTCAAAACAGATGTCAGAGACTGATAACTGGCTATAGGAGACATTTACTCAAAGTTATCGCTGCTAATGGAGGTGCCACAAGCTATTGACTGAAGGGGTTGACATTTTTGCACACATCAAATCTGAGTTTCTGTTAAATAAACCACTTTTGTGAAATAAACAAACTATATATTTTTTTGTTTGTCATTTACTTGGAATGTCTTTTACGTATTGGGGTTTAGATAAGGATTTTGTTTTTTAATATTTTATAGTAAAATAATGACCAGCCCTGTAGGGTTCAAACACCTTCAAGCAGCACTGTATAACTTTCAAAATACAGAAATACAGCCGTCATTATATGATGCCAAATGCTTCATACCGTCTATATTTCTGTGTTATGACACTCCAAATTGAGCTCCGGTGCATCCTATTTCCTTTGATCATGTTGTAGTGACATCAAGGATGATTAGAGTCCACCTGTGGCCAATTCAATTGTTTAGACATGATTTACAAAGAAACACACCTGTCTATATAACGTCCCACAGTTGACAGTGCATATCAGAGCAGAAACTATACCATGAAGTCCAAGGAACTGTCCGTAGATCTCCGATATAGAATTGTGAGGAGGCATATACGGTATGTCTATTGCACCTCACACAATTTAAACAGTCTTGAATGATGTATGCCAAGATGTACCAGAGATAAGGGACTGTTGATATTGCAAACACACAACTCAAACGCTGATTCACCAGTATGAATAAAATGGCAAAACACTTTTTTTGTTCAAGCACTCTATAACTGTTGTCCACTAAAGATGATCTGTTTGCATCTGCCAATTTATTGGCTGTCCAGTATCCAGACGACCTGTCCCCAGAGCTTCTTATACAGTTAATTTCTTTCCGTAACGTGTTAAGGCCAGTGTGTGTCAAATCTCCCCCCTGCCAGAATTCCGCCCCCCCTTCGCGTTCTTCATTGCTGCGACTTGCTTGCTAGTTGAGATTTTTGCTCTTCACTCCGTTGTCAGTTTAGCCAACATTTCACTGATCTTAGTAGCAGAAAGCATTTTTGTCTGCAGTTTTCAGTTTGGCTATTTGTTTCAATATGGCGCCCTGGGCCCCTTCAGAGCCTGGTATGGATAATAATTCAGCCATAGTTGTTCTGAAATGTTTATTGCTTGCCAACATTTTACTCCCTCTATGTTTAATATAACACACATACATTCATTATTAATTTCGGTTGCCTGTCCTGACGTGAAGATTGTACTAAAGAAAGTATTTGACTCTGATGTGTGCCACAGAAAGTATTTGACTCTAGCCACAAAATTAAAGAAATTAGATGGGGGGGGTTCTGCACAACACCGGTAATTAAGGACAACGAGGAGCATCGCTGCACAGCTATTTTCAGATGTGACGCATTCAATCTTGGCCAGAGAATCTTGTTTCTGATGGTCTGAGAGTCTTTAGGTACCTTTTAGAAAACTCCAAGCGGACTGTCATGCCATTTACTGAGGAGTGGCTTCTGTCTAGTCACTCCACCATAAAGGCCTGATTGGTGGAGTTCTGCAGAGATGGTTGTTCTTCTGGGAGGTTCTTCCATCTCAACAGAGGAACTCTGTAGCTAAATTAGAGTGACCATTGGGTTCTTGGTCACCTCCCTGACCAAGGCCCTTCTCCCCTGGAAGAGCTGAGTAATCTTCTTTCATTTTAAGAATGATGGAGGCCATTGTGTTCTTGGGGACCTTCAATGCTGTAGAAATGTTTTGGTACCCTTCCCCAAATCTGTGCCTCGACATAATCCTGTCTCTGAGCTCTACGGACAATTCGCTTGGTTTTTGCATTGACATGCACTCTCCACTGTGAGACCTTGTATAGACAGGTGTGTGCCTTTCCAAATCATGTCCGATCATTTGAATTTACCACAGGTGGACTCCAATCAAGTTGTAGAAACATCTCAAGGATGATCAATGGAAACAGGATGCAGCTGAGCTCAATTTTGAGTCTCATAGCGAAAGATCTGAATACTTCCAAAAACTTGTTTTTGCTTTGTCATTATGGGGTATTGTGTTTAGATTGATGAGAGGGAAGAAAACAATTTAATCAATTTTATAATAAAGCTGTAACGTAACAAAATATGGAAAAAGTCAAGGGTCTGAATACTTTCCGAATGCACTGTCCAGTATGTGACACGTATTAATGCCAAAATAACATGCAAAACAGGCAACAATAAAAATTATTACATATACAGTACCAGTCAAAAGTTTGGACACACCTACTCATTCAAGGGTTTTTCTTTATTTTTACTATTTTCTACATTGTAGAATAATAGTGAAGACATCAAAAATATGTAAGAACACATGAACTGTAGTAACCAAAAAAGTGTTAAACAAATATATTATGTATTTGAGATTCTTCAAAGTAGCTACTCTTTGCCTTGATGACAGCTTTGCACACTTTTGTCATTCTCTCAACCAGTTTCATGAGGTAGTCACCTGGAATGCATTTCAATTAACAGGTGTGCTAAACAGGTGGGGCTCTGCGCTCTTAGTGTTTGCAGAAATTGACCCACTATCGTGTTTACTTTCTGCATATACGTCATATCACTGAGTCTACCTTTGGACTAGGCCAATTACCAATTGGTATCATAATCAGATTTTATGTGATTTACTCAATAGTTTTTTTTGTTTTTAGATCTACAACTGATAGTGTGGATACTACAATATTTTAATCTTTCTAACTACAGTACCTCTGAGTTGACAGAAACCAAAATGGCTGTCATCATCTTCTGACCACAGAGTACAGACTTTCTTTACCACATTAGTATCTCACTTTACAATAAGTCAGCATATCTACAGAATAAATTAAAGTTTTGGTAAGGCATAACTGCAGTCATTAGTTTACCATTGTCTTTAATGTGTCATGAGAGTTGATATTAACATTAAATACTTGTGGATGTGGCATACATCCTTGAACAACAGGGGGCACTGTCAGGCCATCTTTACGCATGGGGGTTGCAATGAAATAAATGCTAATCTGTTATGCAACAACTCTATCCAATTGAGAGATAAAGAAGACACACATTATAATCTCTGTATAAATAGATATAAATCTTTGGGTGATTAGGATACCACCCTGAATAAGCTGCATATGCGACAGAGAGACCAAAGATTAGTAGCCAGTCACTCAATCCCAAATGTTAATACACAGAATAATGTGAATCCAAATGGGATTCTGTGGGATTCTGATGTGCTCAGAGGGAATTTAAAATGTTAAAGATGCTGAATACACATAAATTTTCCATATATAATACACCACACAATGCAATCTGTGATAAACACAAACAATTCTGTATTATTGCATGAGATGTACAGTATATCCTGAATACAATACAGCAGCAAGACCTCTTCAGAACACTAGGCCATATAATAATACTGCGATCTCTTCGTGCAGCAGAAGTAAGCCCAGTATAGAAACGTACTGAATTATGCCAACTCCAGATTACATACAAACACAATTAAATCCTGTGACCTCTTTCTCCATTCAATAACCCTTGCGGCATCATCTGTGTAATTACAGTATAGTCGTGATCAGGCAGATGTAGCCTACTGGGACCCACCACCCTCACTGAGTCATTAGGCACAGACAAAACAAATCACTTCAGGGATATTTAAAAAATGGGTTCTGATAAAATAGGGCAGAAAAAAAGGATATCAGGTTTGGGTATTGAGGCCGGCCAGTCAGCCATGGTAAAACTGTCATGGCAGTGGGGATGTCGTGGACGATGGCGACGAAGTCAAAGGTCTCCCATGGCAGGGATTAGCACAAAGAGCAGACAGCAGGGCTATTCTGACCTGCATTGCTCAATTAGACATAAATGGACACTGGCCGCTGCATGTGGAACAGCCAGGCCCTTAATCTCCCCCCAAATGTAAATAATCTTTACAGCCCCTCTGACTAAAACAGTGAAAGAGGGGTAGGAAGGTGGAAAGGGGGGCTTGTGTGTGAGAATAGAATATACTTGTGTATTTTCCTACAGATAGACTAAAGACTACCCCCCCTCCCCCCTCCCTCCCCCTCGTGTGCATTGGGAAAGAGGGCATACAGGTAATATCCCCCTGTTTATGATTGCTACTCTGCATTGGTTGGGAGCTGAGGTTAGGAGTACAGTGGGGCAAAAAAAGTATTTAGTCAGCCACCAATTGTGCAAGTTCTCCAACTTAAAAAGATGAGAGAGGCCTGTAATTTTCATCATAGGTACACTTCAACTATGACAGACGAAATGAGAAAAAGAAATCCAGAAAATCACATTGTAGGATTTTTAATTTATTTATTTGCAAATTATGGTGTAAAATAAGTATTTGGTCAATAACAAAAGTTTATCTCAATACTTTGTTATATACCCTTTGTTGGCAATGACAGAGGTCAAACGTTTTCTGTAAGTCTTCACAAGGTTTTCACACACTGTTGCTGGTATTTTGGCCCATTCCTCCATGCAGATCTCCTCTAGAGCAGTGATGTTTTGGGGCTGTCGCTGGGCAACACGGACTTTCAACTCCCTCCAAAGATTTTCTATGGGGTTGAGATCTGGAGACTGGCTAGGCCACTCCAGGACCTTGAAATGCTTCTTACGAAGCCACTCCTTCGTTGCCCGGGCGGTGTGTTTGGGATCATTGTCATGCTGAAAGACCCAGCCACGTTTCATCTTCAATGCCCTTGCTGATGGAAGGAGGTTTTCACTCAAAATCTCACGATACATGGCCCCATTCATTCTTTCCTTTACACGGATCAGTCAGTCCTGGTCCCTTTGCAGAAAAACAGCCCCAAAGCATGATGTTTCCACCCCATGCTTCACAGTAGGTATGGTGTTCTTTGGATGCAACTCAGCATTCTTTGTCCTCCAAACACGACGAGTTGAGTTTTTACCAAAAAGTTCTATTTTGGTTTCATCTGACCATATGACATTCTCCCAATCCTCATCTGGATCATCCAAATGCTCTCTAGCAAACTTCAGACGGGCCTGAACATGTACTGGCTTAAGCAGGGGGACACGTCTGGCACTGCAGGATTTGAGTCCCTGGCGGCGTAGTGTGTTACTGATGGTAGGCTTTGTTACTTTGGTCTCAGTTCTCTGCAGGTCATTCACTAGGTCCCCCCGTGTGGTTCTGGGATTTTTGCTCACCGTTCTTGTGATCATTTTGACCCCACGGAGTGAGATCTTGCGTGGAAGATTATCAGTGGTCAGTGATCGAGGAAGATTATCGGTGGTCTTGTATGTCTTCCATTTCCTAATAATTGCTCCCACAGTTGATTTCTTCAAACCAAGCTGCTTACCTATTGCAGATTCAGTCTTCCCAACCTGGTGCAGGTCTACAATTTTGTTTCTGGTGTCCTTTGACAGCTCTTTGGTCTTGGCCATAGTGGAGTTTGGAGTGTGACTGTTTGAGGTTGTGGACAGGTGTCTTTTATACTGATAACAAGTTCAAACAGGTGCCATTAATACAGGTAACGAGTGGAGGACAGAGGAGCCTCTTAAAGAAGAAGTTACAGGTCTGTGAGAGCCAGTAATCTTGCTCCACCATAATTTGCAAATAAATTCATTACAAATCCTACAATGTGATTTTCTGGATTTTTTTTCCTCATTTTGTCTGTCATACTTGAAGTGTACCTATGATGAAAATTACAGGCCTCTCTCATCTTTTTAAGTGAGAGAACTTGCACAATTGGTGGCTGACTAAATACTTTTTTGCCCCACTGTATATTGCCAGGAGGAGAAATTGCCCACAGCCAAGGAGAAGCTTGTTTGGGTTTGTGCAATCACCAAGGTTTGTTATTCAGTTAGACTCGGTTATCTTCACTATGCATCTTGGGTTCCTCTTGAGTTTCTCTTTAGCGTTATAGTTGTTTGTATTGCCAATTTATGACAGTTATTTATAGTTACAGGGAGGTCTTATTTTCAGTGGAAGCCTATGTTTGACATGTTATCCGTCTCTATCGTATAACCGCAGTGATAATGTTTCTTGTTAGTCAACAAGCTAGGCAGCAGCATTAAATTGGAACTGTTCACCAATTTACACAATGGGCAAAATGGGGTACGGTACAGGAGAGTGCAGACGGAGGGAGATGGGGTACGGTACAGGAGAGTGCAGACGGAGAGAGATGGGGTACGGTACAGGAGAGTGCAGACGGAGAGAGATGGGGTACGGTACAGGAGAGCGCAGACGGAGAGAGATGGGGTACGGTACAGGAGAGTGCAAACGGAAAGAGATGGGGTACAGGAGAGTCTGGAAGGTGAATGATGGAGATGGACAGTATCTTGATGGGACTTCTCGTTGATGTCACTGAACGCTACATGGCCAGCGTGACGGCAGGCGGTGGAAGCAGGAGTGGAAGGCATTGTTTACTGAGGCTTGTTTATGTAATTAATTTAACAAAGAGGCTGATCTCAATTCTAACCATGTGACCTACATTGTGTTGTTAACAATAAGGTGTGGATTTAAAAAGAAACAAGCACTCAGGCACTACACGCACGTAGGTGCACACACACACAAGTACATGCGCATGCACACACAGTATTATCCCACAATCTGTCCCGGTGGACAATAGCAGCTCAAAGAAAAGGTTCTAAGCACTGCAACCTTCTCTTTATTTAGTAATGTGGTTTCTTGTGGTTGAGTTGAGCCATTTTGAGCAGCTATATTAATGCATTTGTATAACCCTGTACTATTTATATATTATGTTGTCTGTATGTCTACATGCTACAATGCAAATTGCCCTTTCAAGATCATGAAGACCACATTGACTACAATCTTGTAAACATCCCCATGCCGTTGTCTACATTCTTAATAAATTAGGATAAAACCATCAAAAGGCAGCATTGTTTAATGAAGCAGTAGACTGCTCCAGGAGAAGGGTTGGTGTGGTGTGGAATGCTAGTTGTCTCTGTCTGCATGCCTCTGACACAGTTCCTCTGGAAGCATACAATCTGAGAGGAGGATAAATCCTCTCTGGCTTGTATTCACTTCTGCCGCTGGACGTAGGTCAGGTACATTTTGTTACTTGGGAATCTGCCAAGCCCTAGCCCCAACGCCCATATTCTGCGTATTGCAATTAATACTGCCTAGGCTTTAGACAGAAAGAACGCAGTCTGGCCATTCACACAAAAGGAGGAGAAGCTATGTAGTATGTAGAATTATATAGGTGTAAGCTTAATCTGTTAGATAAATAGTTTTATAAATAAACAGCAGGTGAGAAAATGCATTAGAAGAGAGAAGTTCCTCTGCATTGCATTCTGTGTGTGTGTGTTGTGTGTGTATATGTGCACGTGTGTCCTGGGGGAGCTCCCATTGCGCCATAAGCGCTCAAGATTCTTACACAGAAATGGCAAAGAGTCCAGAGGTTGGAGTTTACAATCCATTCGTTAGCTCTAGTGTTTGCTTAGTGATTTTGTACTGGCAGCTTTTCATTTGTTCGTTTTTTCCCCTTCCCCAGTAACGCTGTACATGGTGGCTTTGAAAGCATAATGTGGATATACAGTGCATTCGGACACCTTGACTTTTTAGGGTTTTGATGTTAGTGACTTATTCTAAAATGGATAACATTATTTTTATTTCTCATCAATCTACACACAATACCCAATCATTTTTGCTAATTTATTACAAATAAAAACGTAAATATTACATTTACATAAGTATTCAGACCCTTTACTCAGTACTTTGTTGAAGCAGCTTTGGCAGCGATTACAGCCTCAAGTCTTCTTGTGTATGACGCTACAAGCTTGGCACATCTGTATTTGGGTAGTTTCTCCCATTCTTCTCTGCAGATCCTCTCAAGCTCTGTCAGGTTGGATGGGGAGCGTTTTCTGGTCTCACCAGCGATGTTAGATCGGGTTCAAGTCTGGGCTCTGGCCGGGCCACTCAAGGACATTCAGAGACCTGTCCCAAAGCCACTCCTGCATTGTCTTGGCTATGTGCTTAGGGTCTTTGTCCTGTTGGAAGGTGAACTTTCGCCCCAGTCTGAGGTCCTGAGTGTTCTGGAGCAGGTTTTCATCAAGGATCTGTCTGTACTTTGCTCCGTTCATCTTTTCCTCGAGCCTGACTAGTCTCCCAGTCCTTGCCGCTGAAAAACAGCCCCACAGCATGATGCTACCACCACCATGCATCACCGTAGGGATAGTGTCAGGTTTCCGCCAGACGTGACGCTTAGCATTCAGACCAAAGAGTTCAATCTTGGTTTCATCAGATCAGATAATCTTGTTTCTCATGGTCTGAAAGTCCTTAAGGTGCCTTTAGGCAAACTCCTGACATGTGCCTTTTACTGAGGAGTGGCTTTCGTCTGGCCACTCTACCATAAAGGCCTGATTGGTGGAGTGCTGCTTGGTGGAGTGCTGCAGAGATGGTTGTCTGGAAGGTCTCCCATCTCCACAGAGGAACTCCAGAGCTCTGTCAGAGTGACCATCGGGTTCTTGGCTACCTCCCTGACCAAGGCCCTTCTCCCACAATTGCCGGGTTTGGCCAGGCGGATAGCACTAGGAAGAGTCTAGGTGGTTCCGAACTTCTTCCGTTTAAGAACGTTGGAGGCCACTGTCTTCTAGGGACCTTCAGTGCTGCCCCAAAACATTTTTGGTACCGTTCTCCAGATCTGTGCCTCGAACAATCCTGTCTCGGAGCTCTACGGGCAATTCCTTCGACCTCGTGGCTTTGTTTTTGCTCTGACATGCACTGTCAACAGTGGGAACATATATAGACAAGTGTGTGCCTTTCCAAATCATGTCCAATCAATTGAATTTACCACAGGTGGACTTCATAGCAAAGCGTCTGAATTACCCCATCCCCCCGCGGGATGGTTGAGCTAACGTGCGCTAATGTGATTAGCATGAGGTTGTAAGTAACAAGAACATTTCCCAGGACACAGACATATCTGATATGGGCAGAAAGCTTAAATTCTTGTTAATCTAACTGCACTGTCCAATTAACAGTAGCTACTACAATGAAATAATGCCATGCTATTGTTTGAGGAGAGTGCACAGTTATGAACTTTTAAAATGTGTATATATAAACCAATTCGGCACATTTGGGCAGACTTGATACGACATTTTGAACAGAAATGCAATGGTTCATTGCTCATACACTGCCAAAATCGAAATTGCTCCTTTCTCTTGCATTTCAAAGATGGGAAAAATATATTTTACCAGATCTAATGTGTTATATTCTCCTACATTAATTTCACATTTCCACCAACTTAAGTGTTTTCCTTCAAATGGTATCAGTAGTATGCATGTCCTAGCTCCAGGTTCTGAGCTACAGGCAGTTAGATTTGGGTATGTCATTTTATGCTAAAATTGGAGAAAAAAAATGGTCCGATCCTTAAGAGGATTTTATGTAAATAAGGTATTTAAGTTTATTTTTAATACAGATTTTGATTTAATACATTTTAGAATAAGGCTGTAACGTAACAAAATATGGAAAAAAGGGGTCTGAATACTTTCCGAAGGCACTGTATGTTGATATACACCATATCGTTGTCCCAAATGTATTGAAGTTATTGATAAATGGATAATTTTAGTGAGATACAGTTGAAGTCGGAAGTTTACATACACTTAGGTTGGAGTCATTAAAACTCGTTTTTCAACCAGTCCACAAATTTCTTGTTAACAAACTATCGTTTTGGCAAGTTGGTTAGGACATCTACTTTGTGCATGACAAAGTAATTTTTCCAACAATTGTTTACAGACAGATTATTTCACTTATAATTCACTGTATCACAATTCCAGTGGGTCAGAAGTTTACATACACTATGTCGACTGCGCCTTTAAACAGCTTGGAATATTCCAGAAAATGATGCCATGGCTTTAGAAGCTTCTGGTAGGCTAATTGACATCATTTGAGTCAATTGGAGGTGTACCTGTGGATGTATTTCAAGGCCTACCTTCAAACTCTGTGCCTCTTTGCTTGACATGATGGGGAAATCTAAATAAATCAGCCAAGACCTTTCCACCTGGCTACCCCAACCCCGGCCAACAGCTCTGCACCCCCGCAGCAACTGGCCCAAGCCCCCCCCACTTCTCCTTCACCCAAATCCAGAGCTAATGTTCTGAAAGAGCTGCAAAATCTGGATCCCTACAAATCAGCTGGGCTAGACAATCTGGACCCTCTCTTTCAAAAATTGCAACCCCTATTACTTGTCTGTTCAACCTCTTTCGTATCATCTGAGATTCCTAAAGATTGGAAAGCGGCCGTGGTCATCCCCCTCTTCAAAGGGGGAGACACTCTAGACTAAAACTGTTACAGACCTATGACCATCCTGCCCTGCCTTTCTAAAGCCTTCGAAAGCCAAGTGAACAAACAGATCACCGACCATTTCGAATCCCACCGTACCTTCTTTGCTATGCAATCTGGATTCCGAGCTGGTCACGGGTGCACCTCAGCCACGCTCAAGGTCCTAAACAATATCATAACCGCCATCGATAAAAGACAGTACTGTGCAGCCGTCTTCATCGCCGTCTTCAAGGCTTTTGACTCTGTCAATCACCATATTCTTATCGGCAGACTCAATAGCCTTGGTTTCTCTAATGACTGTCTCGCCTGGTTCACTAACTACTTCTCAGATAGAGTTCAGTGTGTCAAATCGGAGGGCCTGTTGTCCGGACCTCTGGCAGTCTCTATGGGGGTGCCACATAGTTCAATTCTCGGGCCGACTATTTTCTCTGTATATGTCAATGATGTCACTCTTGCTGCTGGTGATTTTTCGATCCACCTCTATGCAGACGACACCATTCTGCATACATCTGGCCTTTCTTTTGACACTGTGTTAACAAACCTCCAGACGAGCTTCAACGCCATACAACACTCTTTCCGTGGCCTCCAACTGTTCTTAAATGCTAGTAAAATTGAAATGCATGCTCTTCAACCGATTTCTGCCCGCACCCACCCGCCTGACTAGCATCAATACTCTGGACGGTTCTGACTTAGAATATGTGGACAACTATAAATACATAGGTGTCTGGCTAGACTGTAAACTCTCCTTCCAGACTCACATTAAGCATCTCCAATCCAAGTAAAATCTAGAATCGGCTTCCTATTTCGCAACAAAGCCTCCTTCACTCATGCTGCCAAACTTACCCTCGTAAAACTGACTATCCTACCGATCCTTGACTTCTGCGATGTCATTTACAAAATAGCCTCCAACACTCTACTCAGTAAATTGGATACAGTCTATCACAATGCCATCCGTTCTGTCACCAAAGCCCCATATACTACCCATCACTGCGACCTGTATGCTCTCGTTGGCTGGCCCTCGCTTCATATTTGTCGCCAAACCCACTGGCTCCAGGTCATCTAGGTTTTTGCTAGGTATAGCTCCGCATTATCTCAGCTCACTGGTCACCATAGCAACACCCACCCGTAGCACGTGCTCCAGCAGGTATGTTTCACCGGTCATCCCCAAAGCCTTTGGGCGCCTTTCCTTCCAGTTCTCTGCTGCCAATGACTGGAAAGAATTACAAAAATCACTGAAGTTGAAGACTTATTTCTCCGTCACCAACTTTAGGCGTCAGCTGTCAGAGCAGCTTACCGATCGCTGCAGCTGTACACAGCCAATCTGTAAACAGCCCATCCAACCAATACCTACCTTATCCCCATATTTGTTTTTGTTTTTCTGCTCTTTTGCACACCAGTATTTCTACTTGCACATCCTCATCTGCACATATATCACTCCAGTGTAAATTGCTAAATTGTAATTACTTCACCACTATTGGCCTAATTATTGCCTTACCTCCTTAATTCATTTGCACACACTGTATACAGATTTTTCTATTGTGTTATTGACTGTACGTTTGTTTATCCCATGTGTAACTCTTTGTTGTTTTTTTCTCACTGCTTTGCTTTATCTTGGCCAGGTCGCATTTGTAAATGAGAACTTGTTCTCAACTGGCCTACCTAGTTAAATAAAGGTGAAATAAATAAAATAAAAAGGCAGATCTGTGCGTACATGTTCCTCTGTCTGTCTCTTTGATTAAGAGGTGGCTGTTATCTTGAAGCCCCAAGGAACCACTGTCTGATCTGTTCCTTTTGATGCAGAGGCAGGGCCATAATTGGCGTACCATCTAGTAGACTACATGGCAGAGGGCACACTTCCTAGACCCCCTCCCGCACATACACTATCTTTCTCGCTCATGTTTTTGATGGCTACAACTACATACTGTAAGTCAGGTCTGGGTTCAAATAGTATTTGTTTTCATATTTCATACTTTGAGCATTTTATTGAGCTTGTCTGGAGGTGGTTTGGTGGGGTTTCCACTTTTGGCACAAATATATATTTATTTAACTAGGCAAATCAGTTAAGAACAAATTCTTATTTACAATGACGGCCAACCAAAAGGCAAAAGGCCTCCTGCGGGGACAGGTGCTGGGATTCAAAATAAAAATATAGGACAAAAACACATCACAACAAGAGAGACACCACATCCACTACATAAAGAGAGACCTACGACAACAACATAGCATGGCAGCAAGACATGACAACACAGCATGGTAGCAACACCACATGACAACAACATGGTAGCAACACAACATGGCAGCAATTCCATTTGTCTAATTGCACCAGGAAGGCTCAATGAAGCTCAGTAGTTGAAAGAAAACACCGATTTTTTTAACCCAGGTCTGCATACCGCAGAGGCATTTGTGTAGAAATGGGCATGACAACCATAGAACTGTGCATAGTTGTGTTTCCATCAACCAAGTATTGCATTCACACCTTAGCCCAGGCTAAGAGCCTCCTTAGCCCTGCGCTAAGGAAGATTTTAACCTAGGGCTAAGCAAATGTTCACACTTGCACATTCTAAAGTGGGCTAGCACTAACTTTAGCCCAGGGCTAGCTGGCCCTGCTCCGGAGCAGGATTAGCGCCAACGTTTTGGGGTTAGCCCCAGAAAACATGGTGCCAAAATAGCCAGTGAGAATCAGGGTCAAGAACAACGCTACAATGCTCACTGTCCAATCACAAAAGCTGCACTGTCACAAACCTCTTAAGGATCGGACCCTTTTTTTTTTTCAATTTTTGCCTAAAATGACATACCCAAATCTAACTGCATGTAGCTCAGGACCTGAAACAAGGATATGCGTATGCTTGATACCATTTGAAAGGAAACACTTTGAAGCATGTGGAAATGTGAAATTAATGTAGGAGAATATAACACTTTAGATCTGGTAAAAGATAATACAAACAAAAAAACATGCATTTTCAAATTACTTTTTTGTTCCAACTTTGAAACGCAAGAAGGGCCATAATATAATATTGCAGTTTAGCATTGCAATACTGGACAATATTTTGTAGCAAGTCTTCCCAAATGTGCCGAATTGGTCAATTGATACATTTTCAAGTGCATAACTATAGAGAACATACAAATATGATATGGTAATGCAACATTTAAGTTTAGAAACTCCCAGGAATGTTATAAATGATGGATCATTAGCTTATACACTAACTTTCACACATCTAGATGGCCGGGCGGGGTGGGTGTGGAGCCAGAGACAGCAGGGGTTCAAACTATTGAACCCAATTCCTACATTTGAATATATAAATGGATTTCATCAAACAAAACTATGCTACATTTTATCTCTGGGACTTTGGAATACAAGTGTGAATCCTTAGCCCAGGACTAAAGGTTAGCACAGGATTAACAAATACTTGGCGCCGGAGAAGGCAGACGTGTTTTTTTGTTTGTTTATTTGCAACTTATTTTTTAACTTATTTTGTACATAATGTTGCCGCTACTGTCTCTTATGACCATAAATAACTTCTAGACATCAGGACCCCGATTACTCACCACGGACTAGCAGAATCCTTTTTTTCCTTTCATGACTCTGATGAGCCCGACGCAAAGGATATACTGCTTCGTTGGGGACAGGCCCCGATTCCTGTGATCAGCGTGAAGAGGAGGCACAGAAAGAGGGGCCGAAAGTCAGGCTGCCTTCCGAGAATTTGTAGGCGATCGAATAAACCCCCACTTCCGTCCATTCTGCTAGCAAACGTGCAATCTTTGGAGAATAAAATCGACGAGTTATGCGGAAGATTAAACTACCCACGGAACATTAAAAACTGTAATATCTTATGCTTCACAGAGTCGTGGCCGAACAACGACAATATCAACATTCAGCTGGATGGTTATATGATGTACCGGCAGGATAGAACAGCGGCGTCTGGTAAGACAAGGGGTGGCAGTTTATGTATTTTTGTAAACAAGGGCTGGTGCATGATATCTAAGGAAGTCTCTAGCTATTGCTCGACTGAGGTAGAGTATCTCAAGATAAACTGTAGACCAAACTACCTACTGAGAGAGTTTATCTGTATTCTTTGTAGCTGTTTACATAACACCACAGTCAGAGGCTGGCACTAAGATAGCATTGAATGCACTGTATTCCGCCATAAGCAAACAAGAAAACACTTACCCAGAGGCTGCGCTCATAGTAGCCGGGGACTTTAATGCAGGGAAAATTAAATCAGTTTTACCAAAATGTTAAATGTGCAACCAGAGGAAAAATACCTCTGGGCTACCTGTTCTCCAAACACAAAGACTCATACAAAGCTCTCCCTCGCCTTCCATTTGGCAAATCTGACCATAATTCTATCCTCCTGATTCCTGCTTACAAGCAAAAATTAAAGCAGGAAGCAACAGTGACTAGATGAATAAAAACGTCATCAGAGGAAGCAGATTCTAAGCTACAGGACTGTTTTGCTAGCACAGACTGGAATATGTTCCAGGATTCCTCCGATGGCATTGAGGAGTACACCACATATGTCATTAGCTACATCAATAAGTGCATCGAGGACATCGTCCCCACAGTGACCGGACGTACATACCCCAACCAGAAGCCATGGATTACAGGCAGCATCCGCACTGAGCTAAAGGCTAGAGTTGTGCCATTTTCAAGGAGCGGGACTCTAACCCGGAAGCTTACAAGAAATCCCGCTATGCCCTCCAATGAACCATCAAACAGGCAAAGCATCAATACAGGACTAAGATCGAATTGTACTGAACTGACTCTGACGCTCGTCGGATGTGGCAGGGCTTGCAAACTATTAGACTACAAAGGGAAGCACAGCTGAGAGCTACCCAGTGACACGAGCCTACCAGACGAGCTAAACTACTTCTATGCTCGCTTTGAGGCAAATAACACTGAAACATGCATGAGAGCACCAGCTGTTCCGGAAGATTGTGTGATCACGCTCTCCGCAGCCAAGGTGAGTAAGACCTTTAAACAGGTCAACATTCACAAGGCTGCAGGGACAGACGGATTACCAGGATGTGTACAGTCGTGGCCAAAAGTTTTGAGAATGACACAAATATAAATGTTCACAAAGTCTGCTGCCTCAATTTGTATGATGGCAATTTAACAGACTGGAAGCTTCAGAAGGAGGGTGGTGCTTGGAATCATTGTTCTTCCTCTGTCAAACTTCCTCTGTCATCATTGCTTTGCACAAAAAGGGCTTCACATCCAAGGATATTGCTGCCAGTAAGATTGCACCTAAATCAACCATTTATCGGATCATCAAGAACTTCAAGGAGAGCGATTCAATTGTTGTGAAGAAAGCTTCAGGGTGCCAAAGAAAGTCCAGCAAGCGCCAGGACCGTCTCCTAAAGTTGATTCAGCTGCGGGATCGGGGCACCATCAGTACAGAGCTTGCTCAGGAATGGCAGCAGGCAGGTGTGAGTGCATCTGCACGCACAGTGAGGCAAAGACTTTTGGAGGATGGCCTGGTATCATGAAGGGCAGCAAAAAAGCCACTTCTCTCCAGGAAAAACATCAGGAACAGACTGATATTCTGCAAAAGGTACAGGGATTGGACTGCTGAGGACTGGGATAAAGTCATTTTCTCTGAGGAATCCCCTTTCTGATTGTTTGGGGCATCCGGAAAAAAGCTTGTCCGGAGATGACAAGGTGAGCGCTACTATCAGTCCTGTGTCATGCCAACAGTAAAGCATCCTGAGACCATTCATGTGTGGGTTGCTTCTCAGCCAAGGGAGTGGGCTCACTCACAATTTTGCCTAAGAACACAGCCATGAATGAAGAATGGTACCAACACATCCTCCGATGGCAAGTTCTCCCAACCATCTAGGAACAGTTTGGTGACGAACAATGCCTTTTCCAGCATGATGGAGCACCTTGCCATAAGGAAAATGTGATAACTAAGTGGCTCGGGGAACAAAACATTGATATTTTCGGGTCCATGGCCAGGAAACTCCCCAGACCTTAATCCCATTGAGAACTTGAGGTCAATCCTCAAGAGGTGGGTGGACAAACAAAAACCCACAAATTCTGACCAACTCCAAGCATTGAGTATGCAAGAATGAGCTGCCATCAGTCAGGATGTGGCCCAGAAGTTAATTGACAGCATTCCAGGGCGGATTGCAGAGGTCTTGAAAAAGAAGGCTCAACACTGCAAATATTGACTCTTTGCATCAACTTCATGTAATTGTGCGAGTGTCTTCACTGACATTTTCAACCTCTCCCTGTCCGAGTCTGTAATACCAAAATGTTTCAAGCAGACCACCATAGTCCCTGTGCCCATGAACACTAAGGTAACCTGCCTAAATGACTCCCGACCCCTAGCACTCACATCTGTAGCCATGAAGTGCTTTGAAAGGCTGGTCATGGTTCACATCAACACCATCATCCCAGAAACCCTAGACCCACTCCAATTTGCATACCGCCCCAACAGATCCACAGATGATGCAATCTCTAATGCTATTCATTGACTACAGCTCAGTGTTCAACACCATAGTGTCCTAAGGACCCTGGAACTAAACACCTCCCTCTGCAACTGGATCCTGGACTTCCTGACGGGCTGCACCCAGGTTGTAAGGGTAGGTAACAACACATCCGCCACGCTGATCCTCAACACTGTATATAGTCTTGCTATTGTTATTTTACTGCTGCTCTGTAATTACTTGTTACTTTTATCTCTTATTCTTATCTATCTTTTTTTTAAACTGCATTGTTGGTTAGGGGCTCGTAAGTAAGCATTTCACTGTAAGGTCTACACCTGTTGTATTCGACGCATGTGACTAATACAATTTGATTTGATTTGAACACAGGCTAAACTAGCCCAGGGCCAGTATAGGCTGAGGTTAAAATAGCCTGGGACTAAGAACAACGCAGTATGAAAGGCCTTAAGAGTACTATCTACCTTGGTAGTGGTTATATTATATTTTTAAGCATTGTATCCATTTACATCGATTGTAAATTGATGTATTCAGAGTTTAGGCAT
The DNA here is from genome assembly GCA_030435695.1 of Brachymystax lenok tsinlingensis. Classification (NCBI taxonomy): domain Eukaryota; kingdom Metazoa; phylum Chordata; class Actinopteri; order Salmoniformes; family Salmonidae; genus Brachymystax; species Brachymystax lenok. The sequence continues at coordinate 24,430,255 of CM059815.1, forward strand.
TGTAAAGAAGTCCTAATCCATCACAACAATTAACACATAATGGGCCATGATTCTCTCTGTCTACAAATTACTTATTGCCCTCTTTTTTTTAAATAATAGATTGCCTTCTTTTTTAATGTGTATTCCAATGAATAAATCAATGGTTGTTCTCCTGTACTGTATCTATTGGATTTGTATTTCAAAGGAGCATTCACCATTCAATCATAGCTCTATGCGAAGAGCATGGTAAATTCCAAGGGAAAGTCTTTTTCAGAAAATGACACATTTTGAGATGTAAGGATTTGGATTGGATCATTAACATTAGGTTACCTTACAAAATGTGTTTAAACTTTAACCCCCTATTGGGGATATTTATTTAGAATCAATGTACAGGAATATATGCTCACAGGCCAGTTTAGTAGGTACACCATCCCGTTCATGAAAATGTATCGCTCCTACAGACAGTGAGTCACGTTGTCGTGTTATGTTATATAAAGCAGGCAGACAGACATCGAGGCATTCAGTTACTGTTCAATTGAACGTTTTAATGGGAAGAACAAGTGACCTAAGCAACTTTGAGCATGCTATGATCATCGGTGCCAGGCATGCCGTAACCAGTATCTCAAAATTGGTCACCTTCCTAGGCTTTTCATGCAAGACAGTGTCTAGGGTTTACCGAGAATGGTGCGACAAACAAAAAACATCCAGTCAGCGGCAGTCCTGTGGGCGAAAACAGCTTGTTGATGAGAGAGGTAAAAGGAGAATGACAAGAATTGTGCAACCAAACAGACAAGTAACGGTGCAGTACAACAGTGATGTGCAGAACAGCTTGGAATGCACAACTTGTCGATCCTTGTCACGGATGGGCTGTTGCAGCAAACGACCACACTGGGTTACACTCCTACCAGCTAAAAACAAGAAGAAGCGGCTCCAGTGGGCACACGATCACCAACACTGAACAATTGAGGAGTGGAAAAACATTGCCTGAAACATGACAGCGAGTTCAGTGTACTTGAGTGGCCTGGTGCAGTCCCCAGACCTCAACCAAAAGAGCATGTTTTGGATGAGATGGAACAGGCTGTTCGCAGCATGAACATACCGCCATTCCAATCTGCAGCAACTGCAGGATGCCATTGCGTCAACATGGACCAACATCCTTGTGGAATGTTTCCGACACCTTGTAGAATTCCCCGAATAATTCAGGTTGTTCTGGAGGTAAAGGGGGGTCCGACCCAGTGCTAGATGATAGTGCTAGATGATGGGTGACCTCGAGAGGCACATGTGATCTACTGTATTTTCAGATACACTATTATAATAGTACAGTTTTTCACAGTACTTACCTTTGTTATAATTTTTTTGTCAGGCTCTGTTGCACAACAACTGAAATCCTCCAGAACTCTCCTTGATCACAGAGGTGGAGATGCTGAACCTGCCCTGGCATGATTATGCGTAAAGTTGATGCCTTAACTAGTACAGGCAGGCACTGATTAGTGAGTAAGGCACTTAGTTCGGTAAGTGGGGTTAAGTGCCCAGTTCTATAATCGGAATACAGTGGATTTACCTCTCTTGTTCTGTCAGGCTCCTGGCTGCCTACAGATGAAGGGTTGGTAGGCTTGTAAAATATTCACCCTGTCAAATCGAGCTGTGCTTCAAATTCAAAGTCCTTTAACGGGGGATACATTTATTATGTATGTGGAGGATTGGAAGTGAGGTTTGATTTGACTGGTTTGCCTGGCAGGGACTTGGGTGAGCTGAAGGATGTGAACCACCTGACAATGGGGGGATGATGACAGCAAAATATTACACATTTTTTGCTTATAGGGGGAGGGATCAATGTCGTATGCCAATGCTAGGCATTGCCATGGCTGTTGTGTTCTTTGTTAGGATGAAACAGTCAGAGGTCACCAAGCGCAACATAGCTTCAGTGTGTAAATCAGCTAGAAAGATGTGTCGGCATCGAGTAATTGTCTCTGGCCCCCTCCCAGTTAGGGGGGAGTGATGAGCTCTACAGCAGAGTCTCACAACTCAATCGCTGGTTGAAAACTGTTTTCTGCCCCACACAAAAGATAGAATTTGTAGATAATTGGCCCTCTTTCTGGGACTCACCCACAAACAGGACCAAGCCTGGCCTGTTGAGGAGTGACGGACTCCATCCTAGCTGGAGGGGTGCTCTCATCTTATCTACGAACATAGACAGGGCTCTAACTCCTCTAGCTTCACAATGAGATAGGGTGCAGGCCAGGCAGCAGGCTGTTAGCCAGCCTGCCAGCTTAGTGGAGTCTGCCACTAGCACAGTTAGTGTAGTCAGCTCAGCTATCTCTATTGAGACTGTGTCTGTGCCTCGACCTAGGTTGGGCAAAACTAAACATGGCGGTGTTCGCCTTAGCAATCTCACTAGAATAAAGATCTCCTCCATTGCTGCCATTATTGAAAGAGATTGTGATACCTCACATCTCAAAATGGGGCTACTCAATGTTAGATCCCTCACTTCCAAGGCAGTTCTAGTCAATGAACTAATCACTGATCATAATCTTGATGTGATTGGCCTGACTGAAACATGGCTTAAGCCTGATGAATTTATTGTGTTAAATGAGGCCTCACCTCCTGGTTACACTAGTGACCATATCCCCCGTGCATCCCGCAAAGGCGGAGGTGTTGCTAACATTTACAATAGCAAATTTCTATTTACAAAAAACAAAAAAATGACGTTTTCGTCTTTTGAGCTTCTAGTCATGAAATCTATGCAGCCTACTCAATCACTTTTTATAGCTACTGTTTACAGGCCTCCTGGGCCATATACAACATTCCTCACTGAGTTCCCTGAATTCCTATCGGACCTTGTAGTCATGGCAGACAATATTCTAATTTTTGGTGACTTTAATATTCACATGGAAAAGTCCACAGACCCACTCCAAAAGGCTTTTGGAGCCATCATCGACTCTGTCGGTTTTGTCCAACATGTCTCCGGAGCTACTCACTGCCACAGTCATACTCTGGACCTAGTTTTGTCCCGTGGAATAAATGTTGTGGATCTTAATGTTTTTCCTCATAATCCTGGACTATCGGACCACCATTTTATTACGCTTGAAATCGCAATAGATAATCTGCTCAGACCCCAACCAAGGATCATCAAAAGTCGTGCTATAAATTCTCAGACATCCCAAAGATTCCTAGATGCCCTTCCGAATCCTTCCACCTACCCAAGGACGTCAGAGTACAAAAATCAGTTAACCACCTAACTGAGGAACTCAATGTAACCTTGCGCAATACCCTAGATGCAGTTGCACCCTAAAAACAAAAACATTTGCCAAAAAAAAACTAGCTCCCTGGTATACAGAAAATACCCGAGCTCTGAAGCAAGCTTCCAGAAAATTGGAACGGAAATGGCGCCACACCAAACTGGAAGTCTTCCGACTAGCTTGAAAGACAGTACCGTGCAGTATCAAGAGCCCTCACTGTTGCTCGATCATCTTATTTTTCCAAGTTAATTGAGGAAAATAAGAATAATCCAAAGTTTCTTTTTGATACTGTCACAAAGCTAACTAAAAAGCAGCATTCCCCAAGAGAGGATGGCTTTCACTTTAGCAGTGATTCATTCATGAACTTCTTTGAGGAAAAGATCATGATCATTAGAAAGCAAATTACGGACTCCTCTTTAAATCTGCGTATTCCTCCAAAGCTCAGTTGTCCTGAGTCCACACAACTTTGCCAGGACATAAAATCAAGAGAGACACTCAAGTTTTTAGTACCATATCTCTTGACACATTGATGAAAATAATCATGGCCTCTAAACCTTCAAGCTGCATACTGGACCCTATTCCAACTAAACTACTGAAAGAGCTGCTTCCTGTGCTTGGCCCTCCTATGTTGAACATAATAAACAGCTCTCTATCTACCGGATGTGTACCAAACTCACTAAAAGTGGCAGTAATAAAGCCTCTCTTAAAAAAAGCCAATCCTTGACCCAGAAAATATAAAAACTATCGGCCTATATCGAATCTTCCATTCCTCTCAAAAATTTTAGAAAAAGCTGTTGCAGCAACTTACTGCCTTCCTGAAGACAAACAATGTATACGAAACGCTTCAGTCTGGTTTTAGACCCCATCATAGCACTGAGACTGCACTTGTGAAGGTGGTAAATGACCTTTAATGGCGCCAGACCGAGGCTCTGCAACTGTACTCATGCTCCTAGACCTTAGTGCTGCTTTTGATACCATCGATCACCACATTCTTTTGGAGAGATTGGAAACCCAAATTGGTCTACATGGACAAGTTCTGGCCTGGTTTAGATCTTATCTGTCGGAAAGATATCAGTTTGTCTCTGTGGATGGTTTGTCCTCTGACAAATCAACTGTAAATTTCGGTGTTCCTCAAGGCTCTGTTTTGGGACCACTATTGTTTTCACTATATATTTTACCACTTGGTGATGTCATTCGAAACATAATGTTAACTTTCACTGCTATGCGGATGACACACAGCTGTACATTTCGATGAAACATGGTGAAGCCCCAAAATTGCCCTCCCTGGAAGCCTGTGTTTCAGACATAAGGAAGTGGATGGCGGAAAATGTTCTAATTTTAAACTCTGACAAAACAGAGATGCTAGTCCTAGGTCCCAAGAAACAAAGAGATCTTCTGTTGAATCTGACAATTAATCTTGATGGTTGTACAGTCGTCTCAAATAAAACTGTGAAGAACCTCGGCGTTACTCTGGACCCTGATCTCTCTTTGACGAACATATAAAGACTGTTTCAAGGACAGCTTTTTCCATTTACGTAACATTGTAAAAATCAGAAACTTTCTGTCCAAAATGATGCAGAAAAGTTAATCCATGCATTTGTAACTTCTAGGTTAGACTACTGCAATGCTTTATTTTCCGGTTATCCGGATAAAGCACTAAATAAACTTCAGTTAGTGCTTAACACGGCTGCTAGAATCTTGACTAGAACCCCAAAATTTGATCATATTACTCCAGTACTAGCCTCTCTACACTGGCTTCCTGTTAGGGCTAGGGCTTATTTCAAGGTTTTACTGCTAACCTACAAAGCATTACATGGGCTTGCTCCTACCTATCTTTCTGATTTGGTCCTGCCGTACATACCTACACGTACGCTACGGTCACAAGACGCAGGCCTCCTTACTGTCCCTAGAATTTCTAAGCAAACAGCTGGAGGCAGGGCTTTTTCCTATAGAGCTCCATTTTTATGGAATAGTCTGCCTATCCATGTGAGAGACGCAGACTTGGTCTCAACCTTTAAGTCTTTATTGAAGACTCATCTCTTCAGTAGGTCTTATGACTGAGTGTAGTCTGGCCCAGGAGTGTGAAGGTGAACGGAAAGGCACTGGAGCAACGAACCACCCTTGCTGTCTTTGCCTGGCCGGTTCCCCTCCACTGGGATTCTCTGCCTCTAACCTTATTACAGGGGCCGAGTCACTGGCTTCTGGTGCCGTATGAGATCTTGTGGGCTATACTCGGCCTTGTCTCAGGATGGTAGGTTGGTGGTTGAAGATATCCCTCTAGTGGTGTGGGGCTGTGCTCGCAGAGTGGGTGGGGTTATATCCTGCCTGTTTGGCCCTGTCCGGGGGTTTCGTCGGACGGGGCCACAGTGTCTCCCGACCCCTCCTGTCTCAGCCCCCAGTATTTATGCTGCAGTAGTTTATGTGTCGGGGGGCTAGGGTCCGTCTGTTATATCTGGAGTATTTCTTCTCTTATCTGGTGTCCTGTAATTTAAGTATGCTCTCTCTAATTATCTCTCTTTCTTTTTTTTCTTCTTCTCTCTCTCTCTCTCTCTGAGGACCTGAGCATTAGGACCATTCCTCAAGGCCTACCTGGATGTCCCGAGTCCACCTGGCCGTGCTGCTTCTCCAGTTTCAACTGTTCTGCCTGTTTTATGAACATTTTAAAATCTTGTCCATGTTCTGTTATAATCTGCACCCGGCACAGCCAGAAGAGGACTGGCCACCCCTCACAGCCTGGTTCCTCTCTAGGTTTCTTCCTAGGTTTTGGCCTTCTAGGGAGTTTTTCCTAGCCACCGTGCTTTTACACCTGCATTGCTTGCTGTTTGGGGTTTTAGGCTGGGTTTCTGTACAGCACTCTGTGACATCAGCTGATGTAAGGGGGGCTTTATAAATAAATTTGATTTGATTCTTTACTTGGCAAAACAAACAAACGTTTGATTGCACCCAGGAAGTATTTATTACTTTACCAGTACAATTCTTCTGAAGTTACAATCCCACAATGGCTAGTGTACATCTATGTCTCAGGTGCAGGTAGAAATAATTACGTATACACTTCTTTTGCTCCTCACCATCCCATCCAGATATTTGGTCAGGCCATAACACCCGTGACACCACCCATAACAGTTCAGCCACAGTTCAATCGAGTAAAGGCTTAACTGAACGACAACAGAGACAGAATACAATATGGATTGTTATTGAATAGTTTGGGGTAGGCCTCATCGCAGAGGAATGCTCCTCAGAGCCAGATGCTGATGAGCGGGTGCCCTAGTTACAGTTTTGACTTAAATTTACTTGAAAATCTATGGCAAAACCTGAATGTTTGTCTAGCAACAAATAATTTGAATAATGGCCAAAGTGTTGCACAATCCAGGTGTGGAAAGCTCTTAGAGACTTACAATTATGGGGTATTGTGTGTAAATTGGTGAGAGAAAAAAATGTTAATCCATTTTGAATTCAGGCTGTAACACAACAAAATGTGGAATAAGTCAAGGGGTATGAATACTTTCTGAAGGCACTGTAAATACTTGCTATGCTGATGAGTGAGATAGGAAGCGATGTGAATTATATGAGTTTACTTGATGAATGAAAGTGACGATCCATTCAGACCAGCCTTACTGACTGAACTTTCGTAACTACATTTCAATCCACTAGCCAGTCCATCTGTCTATCTGTCTAACTGCCCATTTGAAAAGCTGCCTACTCATTGTAGAGTAGTACATTCAGAGGATAACTTTCTTTTGCTGAGCCCACGATTAACACTTAATTCTATATGCTGTGTCATGCTGTTCTTTAATCTTAATCCCCTTGGTTTACATCTCACATAATCTGAAGATTACAGTTTTCACATGGGACCAAATGCATGTGAAATACTTATTTCCCTCATTAAAATGCAAATCAATTTATAAAAAAATTTCACATGCATTTTTCTGGATTGTTTTGTTGTTATTCTGTCTCTCACTGTTCAAATAAACCTATCATTAAAATTATAGAATGATCATTTCTTTGTCAGTGGGCAAACTTTCAAAATCAGCAGGGGATCAAATACTTTTTTCCCTCACTGTAAATAAAAAGGTACAAATGTACTGCTCAACATTTGGCTAAATTTGAATTTTATTTCACAAAAAGAGAAGGTATTTCTCCAGTTTAAGGGCTAGGGAAGTCTGTTCATGGTTTTCCTTCTGTGCTGTCCACTCCAGATCCACCTCTGGGTTAGGCCTGAGGCACAAAGAAATGTTGAGCAGTGCATTGCCACACAATGGTCTTTGAATATATATTTGCAATAAACCAGTCTATTCCTTAAAATCCTAACATGAGTCCAGTCCAGTGGAAAATAGTTAAACTGCCCTTCCCCATTACTTCAGTCCGTGTTTACCTTCTATAATGCAGCCACAGCTCCGCCCCCTTTCTAGTTTCTATGTGTTAATCTGAGATCTTTCCTCATCCGCGCCTCCGGAGTTGTTTTGCCTCCATGCTGCTTCTGCAAGGCTTTAAATACAGGCTTCGATACAGGGCAAACCAATGGGAATACATCTGAACGATTGTACCTGCATTCTTGCGAGGGTGGGTGTGCCAATTGGGCCATGAGTTGCTCCGGTTTCCTCCCATTGTTACATTCCAGTGATTATCGGCAATTCTCTTATGAGTGACATTCCAGAACAAAACACAAATCAAATCACACAAAATACACATGTGAAAAAGAGTATGAGCAAGCCATTTCCTGGTAGAATGTACAACATTTTCATTTGATTTCATCATATACACACCCACACACTTTAAACGCCCTATGCTCCTTTAGGACCCTTCTTTCAAAGCCAGTAATGGGGAACTGGGCATTTTTATACATGACCCCTAAGCATGATGTTAATTACTTATTTAAAATCACACCTTTGTGGAAGCACCTACTTTCAATATGCTTTGTATTCCTCATTTACTCAAGTGTTTCCTTTATTTTGGCAGTTACGGACCTGTATCATAAGTATGAACTCAATATGGGATTAAAATAGCTATTAAAGTAACTATTGTGTCTGAAATATGTGCATACATAATCTTTAATGGAAATCATCTTATCAGAGCGGATGTTAAAGTTCATATTATGAAGTCATATCTCAAGGATTTTGTTCTGAATAAATGATTATGATTGAACTACATAAGACAAAATAAACCCTTTACTCAAGAGACAAGCCGATCCTTTATGAATCAGGTTTTTTAGTTTTGTTTTGAATAATATGATTGGAAAGAGGATACATCATAAAGAGCAAAAGTATGTGCAAGAAATATATAAAACACAGTGGATTGGAGTTTCTTATAATATGGAGGGAGTTTACTAATATACAAGCAGCAATATTATGTAATTGTTTCCAGACAACATGCGTTTGACCCTATATATGCACCCATGAAACTAGGCTACTAAAGCAGCAGTGCATTGTCAGTCACCAGTTGAGCCCTGCTATCATGGGCTAGCAGGTGTGTCACTGTACTGTGGACTATGTGTCAATTGCAGTGAGCTGGTGAACAAATGCTTTAGGTTCACTGGAATGTGTGGGAGAAAGGATGTTTTCTGAAGTTTTCCAGTCATCCACCTGCATTTTAATGCAAAACGTTTACTTGGTAGACATTGTGGCATCACTGTCTTTAAACCACGTGTGCATATTGCATTATGGAAGCATGTACAATGTCTTCTATTACTTCATAGTGCATTATAGTTACTTAATATAATTTTCATTATAAACCTACACATTATATCAGCCTATAAAAATGCCTAAAATGCATTCACAATACTTGAATTCTGTCTTAAACAAATGTGGAGACAAATGCTCTCAGTTCACCACACTGCGGCGTGTGGACCTTTGGTGTCGTCACGTGTGGTGTAATATTACCTGAGACCTGAATGCCTAGGCTTTGGCACTGTGGGATATTCAACACCTGGTTGGGTCACATATACACTGGGCGTCCTGCTAATGCATTTTGTGAGATTAAACACCCGGTCTGTCACATTATACACCAAGAGTCCTGCTAAATGCATTGTGTGCAGTGGCATGTATTCATGGATGCCAAAGGAAGCCAGGCTTCCCCAAAAAATGACCAAGAAATGTTTTTATTACTATCTTTCATCTCTCTGTGTTTCATAAAATGTCCTTCAATTTGCAAGAGGCTGAATGTATCTCACCGGAGAAAGCTTAAGAGTGAACGACATAGCGCCCTTCTGTCTCAGTATGTGTAGCATATCTATCTGATGCTGTCCGGTCAGAAAGAGTATGATATTGTTACCGCCCCCCCGTAGCATTGAATGCAAGGGAAGCCAGCAAGCATTTGGCCTCCCTTGATTAAAAAGAATAGCCAATCAGCATTGAGCTAAACTGAGTGAGCTCAGCTGTGAATGGTCCTGGCCCATCAAAAGAAAGTGCCATGGGAAGTCAGTTTGGATTTGGCTTCAGACCAATCTCATCACTAGCCAAAATTACATTATTGACAGAAAAAAACTTGACTTATTGTATGTTGTTGTGTTGTCCTTCGGTGGCTAGCTAGCTAGTTAAAATCGTCCCTTTCCAAAATTAGCCATGGAGGGAGATAGGGATATGGACTTGTGGTTTTACTTAATTCTCTGTACTGGCCAATGATTATAAAAGCCGTTCTGATCTAATCATAACATGTAGCTACACAGGGTTGGGGAGTAACGGATTATGTAATCCACATGTAATGGATAACTTTTTTTTTTTTTTTAACTGTAATCCGTTACATTACCAGCAAAAATATTGTAATCTGATTACTGATACTTTTGAAAAAGTAGATAATTACTTCTAGGATTACTTTCAAATTTAGAAGGGATGTTTACAGAAAAAAACATGTTGATGAAACAATTGCCTGTTTTCTTAATTACCTTTCATAATAACATCAGTCATTAACTGAAAAAGCGCTACTTTGATCTTCCCGCCTGAGCAACATACATGGTCACAAAGGAAAAATGGTATGGCTCGCCAACGCAGTGCATTTTTTGGATGGCGTTTAAAGAACAATGTGTTGAAAGAAGAAAAGGGCGGGAATGTAACAGTTCAATGCAAACTGTTTGCCCACGGTAAAGCTGCTGTCGACATTGAGACTCGACTTTGAACCTAAAGAAACACGATTGGCAGGTGTGGCGCATTAGCTTGCTTAGCTAGCTAGTCTCTTGACAGACATGTTGTCTTCACAATATTACCAATGTTCCAGCATAGGTCAGAGATTTCAGAGAGTACTAACTAGCTAGTTAGTCAGATTTCTAGCTAGCTAGCCTGTTTAGTTTGCTAATTTGCTTGCCAACTCTCCTAAACTATGTGGTATGCTGCTCTGCTCTGTCGGTTGCTAGCTACTGTAGTTAGCAAGATATCATAGCAAGTATGCTATTGTGCTAATTTATTAACAATTTCGCTAATTAGTTGGGTGAGATTCACTGGGCTACATAGCCTATCTAGCTAGCCAAATCAAAAGTTTTTAAAGCTACTTGCACTCTGTAACCCAACATAACAAGATGCTCACTGTCAGGGTTGTTGCTAACTTAGCTAGCTAGCTATGGTTTCAGTGTAACATGCTACCCAAATCAATAAAGCTACACTGCAGTTTTCCTGCTGTTAAGTTGCTTTTCAACCCAAGCAAATGCCTGTATTATTCAATCAAATCTCAAAGTATAATACTGTTTTAGTTCATTGTTTTTGTAAATATATTATAGTATTTCTAGACAAACAATATAAACTGCCACAGACATCCTTGCATCCACAGCTTTGTCCATATCTGTGTAGTTACATGTTCCTACCCCAGCCCTATATTTATTAGACATGGGCAGGCTATAGAAATAGAAACATATTTTTCAAAAGGGTGGACAAAAGTTGGGTAAAGTTACAACCCTTAAATGGAAACAATAACAAGGTGCTCACTCCACTGTTATTTTACTTGTACTGTAGTGTCATAGTTAGGTAATTACATTTAGTTTTTTCAGAGGATGCATAATAATCAATGGAAGACCCTGAGCAGGAAAAGGCAGCCAGACCACATGGAGGAGTGCAGAGATGCAGAGCCATCTACACCATTGAAACAAGCAAAACTACAACCAGGAGGCCCACACACCTCACAAAGCCGGGTTGATTACCTGGTATTCGACTTCATCATAGATGTGCAACTCTTTTCACTAGTAGAGGTGCCTTCATTCTGCAAGCCAGTAGAAGGAATCAGTGGTGGGAGAAAGGTCATGTGTAGAATGAATTGAAAGGGATTTTGAGTCCATGAAAGAATCTCCCTCCACCAAACTACAGAGTGTAAAGTAAATATGGCCCAGCAGACATCTGGGCCATATTCACAAAACAAAAATCTGGGCCATATTCACAAAACCTTCTTATGAAGAAATGTATTCTTTACTGCCATTTCTTCCTTAACTATAGATTGAAGAAGAACATTTAAGCAAAGTTGCTATTCCTCAGAAATGTTATTGTAAATGTTATTGCGCTATGTCTTATGTTTCTCCTTAGAAAAAAAGGTTAAGAAGAAATTAGATTCTTGAAAATAAAGTTATTGGAAACGTTCTTAATTCCAAGATAGCTAAACCCTTGTCTTAAACTCAGGGCAATGAGAAAAAGCTCATGAAAGCAATTGAACTTATTGGTCATTTTAAACCCAAGAACATGTTTTAGAACAGTAATCTTAGTAAGAAATATGCTAACATGATTGTCATTGCTAGCTATATTGCTAGCTAAAACGGTTGCCTAGAAACAAACATCTTAAGAAGATTTGTAAGAAGATATTTGAGAAGATATAGTTGAGGAATTGCGCAAACTAACTATCTTGTAAACATCTGCCTATAACAGCAGCTTCTTCGGGAAGACATGCCGCTGGATCGAGGAGGACACCTTGAAGAGGAAGTCAGCTGCTTTGGCTTGTGCGAGACTGAGAGGACATCATACCTATGATGTGATTGCTGCCAAGTTAAGTGAAATACATGCAGACTTTAAAATTCATCACAATAGAAGCAACTTTGTAAAGGCATTCTGGGAGTTCAGTGGAAATTAAGAGGAGCAAGATGATATGGATGATGGAATGAGGTTTGATGGTGTGGGTGCGGTTCTTGAGGAGGTTGAGCAAGAACTGATCACCACCAATGAGGTGGACAAAGCTGCATCCCAAGGTCCATCACGAAAATTGTTACAGAAGTGCAATGTCAAAATGTTCCAGAATTTGGAAGGTCCACATTAGCTTCAGAGGCAAAAGAGGACATTGCAAGCATGAAAGTAACTGTGCCATGTGTGACAAGATTGAGCTCAAAGTATCGTGCCATCTCCAAACTCGTACACAGATGACCAGCTGGGGCAAATCTGTGCAGACCTGGGTGTGAGCAGCAAACTACATCCTCGTGAGATTGCTTTTCTCAAAGAGTACAGTGCAGTCCTACAGCCACTCACATTCTCTGTTGATCTTCTTCAGGGAGAGAAGTGTTTTCTTGGCTTTCTTATCCCAACAATCCTAAGCTTGAAGTCTAAGCTCTCAGAGAAAATACCTCTCTCGACATTCTCTGCACACATCATCACTGTGGTCATTGAGGCTATAGACTGCTGGTTGGACCTGTGCTAAGCACCCATGAAGCAAAGTTCTGACTGTGTTGGCTCAACCCTGGAAAGAGAGAGGAGATGCGGAGGACATTAGTTCAAGAAGCAACTTCTATGGAGAACACACACTCCGAAGATGTTGATGAGCGAGCACAGAACAATTCTGATGAGTCAGAATAAATGTTTTTTGGAGGTGCAACAACAAGGGCCAGTGGCAATGCAGAGGATGAGGTGAGGAAGCACCTCGAAGACAAAGACAAGTCTTTGGACTCCTTGAAATCGTTGCCCATAGCCCCCGTAACTTGTTTCTGAAGTATTACACTACACTGCCCTCCAGTGCCCCAGTTGAGCGCCTTATCAGCTATGGTGGAAACCTGTTTACCCCTCAGCGAAACAAGATGTATGATGCTCATCTAGAACATGTCCTCTTGCTGCGATCCAACAGCAATTTCTGCCTTCAATCATCTGAGTAGGCTAGCTTCAGAATAGGCCTTCTGCAATGCCATGTCTGATGTGTGGGTTTATTGCACCTAGCTGCACTTTTTTTTTTTGCTTAAACTTAAAAAACGACTTGGTGGACTAAATGTGTGATTACACTGTGCATGTTGTAATTATTTTTTAAATAGCTTCATATTTCTATTTCTCATTTTAGTCATCCAGAGCGACTTACAGCAGTGAGTGCATACTTTTTTTGTACTGGTGTCCTGTGGGATAAGTGTTTAGCACCATCCATGTTGCTGTGTTACTTAAGCCTTTACTTATACCTGGTTTTAACATGTACTCTTTGTCCTGCACATTGTGTTTGTGCCCACGTTTTTAGACATGATTAAAAGACGCATTGTGGTCTGACTGTGATCAGATCTTATAGATGTAAATGGACAGGATCAGGATGAAGGACGCATGTTAGAGGCAGGTATACAGGGCTTAAATAAATTTTTGTCACAATGTTTTGTGATGTGTTCTAATGTGGTTCTGCTTACTGACTCAAACATCCTGCTGCAATAAATGTTAAATTGACAATAATACTTTTTTTCTTATGTGTTTTACACGGTAAGTAACTGAAAGTAATCCGATTATGTTACTGAGTTTAGGTAATCCAAAAGTTACTGATTACAATTTTAGACAGGTAACTAGTAACAGATTACATTTAATCTACCCAACCTTGTAGCTACAATACATGTAGTATGCTAATGTTAATTAGCTGGCCTGGTGTATCGTTGCCCAAGAAAGGAAGTTAGGCTAGCAGGCAAGTATTTTAGTCAGGTAGGACAACAAAAACTAAACATGTGTGCTGTATGACAGAGTCATACAACATTTAGGCAACATGAAAGAGAAGGATGGCGTTGGCGTTTCTCTACAAGTAGGGTGAGTCAACATGTTTTTTCTACTTGCACGCACACACACACACACAGAAATCAGTAACATGGACAGCCACACCATATGTAGCTTATGTTGATTGGACAAAATGTTTTGGTATCTTTTAGTTCTCACTGTATTAGACTAAGCATAGGTGATTAGATGATGTTGAAATGGTGCTGGAATAGTGGAGGAAGCTTCTGTTTTCTTTGTGACTTGTAGTAACTCTCTGTAGCTATAAATCAATAGTTGTTTAGTAGTCCGAAAATGTCGGAAACATTACCTTGCTTGACCATGCTGTAGGTCATGTAACTGTTTGTTACATGCAATATGTTTTTTGGACTTCACCGGACAGGTGTTGCTCTCCGGTTTTGTAATGAAACAAACGTTTGGTTGAATTTATTCTGCCACTGTCTTCCTTTTGTCTCGGCCTTAGGCCTATATATCATGGTGTCAATGCATATGAACTAACAGGTCATAGAGCATACAACGCAATTATCACAACACATAGGTTGTAATATAGCTGCTTTTTCTGGATTGGCTTCCCCGATTTTTTTACTGCTACTGATTGTCTCAGGTTTGATTGAGTTAATTCCTCTGAGCTAATGCCTGGGAAAAGTAGTCCAAGCCTGCTTTTGCAGCTTTCTCACTTGGAGGTGGCCATTAGCGACAGACTGAAGATTTTGAATCTGGCAGGTAAATTCTGCCAGGAGATGGCAATGTTTCAAATAGGCCTAGCTTGTGCATCACTATCACTAGCTATCTCATAGAGATAGAGGGCTCAAGTCCCCAAAATTATTTTTTAGCATGGGCAGTGCCGTTGAGGACTTTCACCATTTTGAAGTAGTCAACTGGGTGGGACGTCCAATGGGTTAAGGAAGAATCATATAATTCCATTCAGGTCATCAGGAGGGATAAGCCAATTAATTATTCTCATGAGTATACATTCCATAACTGTAGGTGGCAGTAAATTGCCAACCTTGGCTTCATACATGTTCAAACAATACACTCAAGGTGGCAGTGTGCACCCTTACAGTTTGTTTGTCAACTCATAGTAGTAGTAGAAGAAGAAAGCTGACTACTTCAAAATGGAGATGCCTCAATGGCACTGCCCGTGCCCTCAGAAGCCATAATGGGACAGATACAATAATGTGATGTCTATGAGTCTGCGTCTCTAGACAGATGGGGTTGCCTTCCACAATGTACCAATTTTCCAGCATACACGTCTGTACAAGTACCTGCGTCAGTTGGGACAGAGAGGAGGAGTCGGAACAGGAAAGTGCATCACTTCTTTATCTGGTGACGTCATCGGCATATACGTTTGTTACCCTAGCGTAAACAGCCCCGCTGGGACACAAAGTAGTAGCTAGCTAGCGAGATGGAGAAGGCGGAGGTTATTTTTAATGAGTGCATTTCACAATTGGCTAGTTTACATGATCTACCTTCACTAAAACCAAGGCAAACGTTTTGCTTGCAAACTTTGATTTTGAATCGCAACGTTCTGAGTGCCTACAGGCTAAATAAAGAGTTCTCTTTTTTGCTGATGAAATGTCCAAGAGAATCCAACATCCTCCCCAGACCTAGTGCTGTTACTCTAGGTCTGGAATATCCAAAAGGACTAGTTATCACTTGCTAACAGGAAAGAAATAGATCCTACAACACATACATAGGCTACTTTCTGTCCCTGATAATAAAACTAAATAAAATAAAAATATACAATAAAAATGTTTTTATCAAGCTAAAGCTGAATAAATTCTAGCAAATCAACTAAATGAATTTCAAATAAAAATCTAAACACAAAACTATAATAACCTTGTTCCCTGATTATAGGCTTGGACAATAATCCGCTTGGTGGAGCTGTGCTCTGCTCTGCTCGCCCTCTCATTTCAACTGGCTTACCCTCTGTGCCGGATCGCTGGAGGTTCTGATCTATCCGTCCATGTTGTTATCATATTGAGAGCAAATACTCTATATGATAGAAAATGTATCAAATGGAACCGGAAATAGAAATCATTAGTCTGTGTGCTTGGGTGGTTTATTTGGAGGGGGTGGTTGCGACTGCACTAATAAATTGTGAATGTTGAACATAAATGGGTTAATTTCCATCATGTTTGACAGTTAAATCAATAGTTCACTCCAAAATCTAAGTTTGTCAAACATTTTCAGACCTCCAAAATGGTCTGATGTTGAAAGAAGTCTACGTCCCACGCCATCTGTTGTGTAGATCCAGCTCTATAACTCAATCCCAAATGAATGGGAAAGATGGGCACCATACAATTTCCTTATTATGTTTCCCATCTCTTCCATTCATTTGCAGTTCACAGGATCTACACAACAGATGGCATGGGAGGTGGAGCATGGACTCATCTCGACATTAGACCACTGTGAAGGTCTGAACATTTTCAGACAAACGTTGATTTTGTAGCCAAATATTACTTTAAATTACTACTTTGGAAATCTGAAAAACGTCAGACAAAGTTACATTTTTGGCGCGAGATGTCCCTTTAATTGTTCTGTGCTCAATATGTCCTCCTAAACTCAGGGATAATATATAGAGTTTCCTGTTCTGGATGCTTGGCAGGCAGGGTACAATTCAAATGTAAATAAAAGGATAAAGCATGAAACAGGAAGCCATGCATCAGAGGCATCAGTGTATCTCCAGCCAGCAATAGAAAAATTGTAGAGGAAAGATACAGTAACTGCCATTTGGCCGTTACATTTATATAGGTTTTAATGTTTGAAGTTTATCTCTAAATAGGGGGATAAGAATAACACATTTTCTCTGTTTATAAGGGTCCCGTAGAGGTTACAATTTGTCTGGAAGATGTTTCAGTTTGAAAGAGATAAATAATTAACTCCCAACTGAAGAAACAGGTAACCTGAATGGAGATACAATGAGCCGTACACAATTGATACATTTTGCATTAACAGATAGCATCTGTCAAAATATGTCTATGTCCACTGATCCGACATCACAAGGGAATGCTTGATGTTGTACAGGCACAATTGTTAGTGTCCGAGAATTCTTAAAATTGTAGGTTCTAGAATTACAGTTAAGGAGATATTGATGAGAATGTTTGAGACTAGGTTGTTGTCAACAGTGCTGCAGAAAAAGGCATTGGAATGCATTCATATAGACCTTCTCACAAGGTCTCAAAGCACTGTTGTATGGAGGTAGCTATAAATACTCACTAACATGTAGCACCCACCTGGGTGATGCACCCACACTCACCACACATCAGCTGGAGAAGTGGAGAGTGATTGTGTTGAAGAAGCTTAGGCTGTAGGGTAAAGCCAGTGATACAGTAGAATGGTATCACTATACTAACAACTATCATCATCAGAGCTAATCATGTCAAGGCATGTTTGATGGCTTTGCTCAGGCTCTCTTTCTCTCTCAGCCCTCAGAGAAGAGCTCCAAACCTCAGGGAAGAGCTCCGACCCGCAGGGAAGAGCTCCGACCCGCAGGGAAGAGCTCCAAGCCTCAGGAAAGAGCTCCGACCCTCAGGGAAGAGCTCCAACCCTTTCTGTGACTTCTGTAGGTAATTGGTTGCACCAGATCTTATTTAGGGGGCTTCATCGCAAAGGGAGTGAATACATACAGTGGGGCAAAAAAGTATTTAGTCAGCCACCAATTGTGCAAGTTCTCCAACTTAAAAAGATGAGAGAGGCCTGTAATTTTCATCATAGGTACACTTCAACTATGACAGACGAAGTGAGAAAAAGAAATCCAGAAAATCACATTGTAGGATTTTTTTATTTATTTATTTGCAAATTATGGTGGAAAATAAGTATTTGGTCAATAACAAAAGTTTATCTCAATACTTTGTTATATACCCTTTGTTGGCAATGACAGAGGTCAAACATTTTCTGTAAGTCTTCACAAGGTTTTCACACACTGTTGCTGGTATTTTGGCCCATTCCTCCATGCAGATCTCCTCTAGAGCAGTGATGTTTTGGGGCTGTCGCTGGGCAACACGGACTTTCAACTCCCTCCAAAGATTTTCTATGGGGTTGAGATCTGGAGACTGGCTAGGCCACTCCAGGACCTTGAAATGCTTCTTACGGCCACTCCTTCGCTGCCGAGGCGGTGTGTTTGGGATCATTGTCATGCTGAAAGACCCAGCCACGCTTTCATCTTCAATGCCCTTGCTGATGGAAGGAGGTTTTCATTCAAAATCTCACGATACATGGCCCCATTCATTCTTTCCTTTACACGGATCAGTCGTCCTGGTCCCTTTGCAGAAAAACAGCCCCAAAGCATGATGTTTCCACCCCCATGCTTCACAGTAGGTATGGTGTTCTTTGGATGCAACTCAGCATTCTTTGTCCTCCAAACACGACGAGAGTTGAGTTTTTACCAAAAAGTTCTATTTTGGTTTCATCTGACCATATGACATTCTCCTCAATCCTCATCTGGATCATCCAAATGCTCTCTAGCAAACTTCAGGACGGGCCTGGACATGTACTGGCTTAAGCAGGGGGACACGCCTGGCACTGCAGGATTTGAGTCCCTGGCGGCGAGTGTGTTACTGATGGTAGGCTTTGTTACTTTGGTCCCAGCTCTCTGCAGGTCATTCACTAGGTCCCCCCGTGTGGTTCTGGGATTTTTGCTCACTGTTCTTGTGATCATTTTGACCCCACGGGGTGAGATCTTGCGTGGAGCCCCAGATCGAGGAAGATTATCAGTGGTCTTGTATGTCTTCCATTTCCTAATAATTGCTCCCACAGTTGATTTCTTCAAACCAAGCTGCTTACCTATTGCAGATTCAGTCTTCCCAACCTGGTGCAGGTCTACAATTTTGTTTCTGGTGTCCTTTGACAGCTCTTTGGTCTTGGCCATAGTGGAGTTTGGAGTGTGACTGTTTGAGGTTGTGGACAGGTGTCTTTTATACTGATAACAAGTTCAAGCAGGTGCCATTAATACAGGTAATGAGTGGAGGACAGAGGAGCCTCTTAAAGAAGAAGTTACAGGTCTGTGAGAGCCAGAAATCTTGCTTGTTTGTATGTGACCAAATACTTATTTTCCACCATAATGTGCAAATAAATTCATTAAAAATCCTACAATGTGATTTTCTGGATTTTTTTTTCCTCATTTTGTCTGTCATAGTTGAAGTGTACCTATGATGAAAATTACAGGCCTCTCTCATCTTTTTAAGTTGGAGAACTTGCACAATTGGTGGCTGACTAAATACTTTTTTGCCCCACTGTATGCATGCACCACTTTTCAGTTTTTTTTTTGTTATTGACATTTTTTAAACATTTTTTTCATTTCATTTCACCACATTTGGAATATAGAGTATGTCCATTACATGAAATCCAAATAAAAATTACAGGTTGTAATGCAGCAAAATAGGAAAATGCCAAAGGGGATGAATACTTTTGCAAGGCACTGTAGGTGCCCTGGAGGGCACGTAGTTTGCCACTGGTGATGCGTTGTGCAGACCGCACCACCCTCTGAAAAGCCTTTAAAAAGCGGTTGTGGGCGGTGCAGTTGCCGTACCAGGCGGTGATACAGCCCGACAGAATGCTCTCAATAGTGCATCTGTAAAAGTATGTGAGAATTTTAGGTAGCAAACCAAATTTCTTCATCCTCCTGAGGTCGAAGAGGCAAGGGTGCGCCTTCTTCACCACACTGTCTGTGTGGGTGGACCATTTCAGTTTGTCCGTGAAGTGTACGCCAAGGAACTTAAAACTTTCCACCTCCTCCTGTTGATGTGGATAGGGGGATGTTCCCTCTGCTGTTTCCTGAAGTCCACGATCATCTCCTTTGTTTTGTTGACTTTGAGTGAGAGGTTGTTTTCCTGACACCACCCTCCGAGTGCCACCACCACCTCCCTGTAGGCTGTTTCGTCATTGTTGATAATCAAGCCCACGTCTGTAGTGTCATCTGAAAACTTGATGATTGAGTTGGAGGCGTGCATGGCCACGCAGTCATGGGTTAACAGGGAGTACAGGAGGGGGCTGTGCACGCACCCTTGTGGGGCCCCAGTGTTGAGGATCAGTGAAGTGGAGATGTTGTTTCCTACCTTCACCACCTGGGTGCGGCCCGTCAGGAAGTCCAGGACCCAATTGCACAGGGCGGGTTTGAGACCCAGGGCCTCAAGCTTAATGATGAGCTTGAATGGTGCTATGGTGTTGAAAGCTGAGCTGCAGTCAATGGACAGCATTCTTACATAGGTATTCCTCTTGTCCAGATAGGGCAGTGTTATGGCGTTAGCATTGTCTGTGGACCTATTGGGGCGATAAGCAAATTGAAGTGGGTCTAGGATGACAGGTAAGGTGGAGGTGATATGATCCTTGACTAATCTCTCAACGCACTTCATGATGATAGATGTGTGTGCTACGGAGCGATAGTCATTTTTTTTCTTTGGGTACAAGAACAATGGTGGCCATCTTGAAGCATGTGGGGACAGCAGACTGGGATAGGGAGAGATTGAATATGTCCGTAAACACACTAGCCAGCTGGTCTGCGCATGCTCTGAGGATGCGGCTAGGGATGCCGTCTGAGCCGGCAGCCTTGTGAGGGTTAACACGTTTAAATGTCTTACTCACGTCGGCCACGGAGAAGGAGAGCCCACAGTACTTGGTAGCGGGCTGCGTTGGTGGCACTGTATTATCCTCAAAGCGGGCAAAGAAGGTGTTTAGTTTGCCTGGAAGAAAGATGTCGGGTGTCTGTGACGTGACTGGTTTTCCATTTGTAGTCCGTGATTGTCTGTAGACCCTGCCACATATGTCTTGTGTCTGAGCCGTTGAATTGCGACTCCACTTTGTCTCTATACTGACATTTCGCTTGTTTGATTGCCTTGCGAAGGGAATAACTACACTGTTTGTATTCGGCCATATTCCCAGTGACCTTTCCATGGTTAAATGGGGTGGTTCGCGCATTCAATTTTGCGTGAATGCCGCCATCTATCAACTGTTTCTGATTAGGATAGGTTTTAATAGTCACAGTAGGTACACCATCTCCAATACACTTCCTTATAAACTCACTCACTGAATCAGCGTATACGTTAATATTATTCTCTGAGGCTACCCGGAACATGTCCCAGTCCGCGTGATCAAAACAATCTTGAAGCGTGGATTCTGATTGGTCAGACAAGCGGTGAATAGCCCTTAGCACGGGTACATCCTGTTTGAGTTTCTGCCTATAAGAAGGGAGGAGAAACATGGAGTCGTGGTCAGATTTGCAGAAAGGAGGGCGGTGGAGGGCCTTGTACGCATTGCGGAAGTTAGAGTAGCAGTGATCCAGTGTTTTACCAGTGCGAAGGCTACAGTCAATATGCTGATAGAATTTAGGTAGCCTTGTTCTCAAATTTGCTTTTTTTAAGTCGCCAGCTACAATACAGCCTCAGGATATATGGTTTCCAGTTCGCATAAAGTCCAGTGAAGTTCCTTGAGGGCCGTCGTGGTATTGGCTTGAGGGGGGATATACACGGCTGTGACAATAACCAAGGAGAATTCCCTTGGTAAATAATTTGGTCGGCATTTGATTGTGAGGAATTCTAGGTCAGGTAAACAAAAGGACTTGAGTTCCTGTATGTTGTTACAATTAACAAACATGAAACATACACCCCCACCCTTCTTCTTCCCGGAGAGATTTTTATTCCTGACTGTGTGACGCACAATGAATCCATGTGGCTGTAATGAATTCGACAGCATATCCAGAGAGAGCCATGTTTCCATGAAACAGAGTTACAATCCTTGATGTCTTTCTGGAAAGCAACCCTTGCCCTAATTGTGGCTACCTTGTTATCTAGAGACTGGACATACGCAAGTAATATACTTGGAAGCATTGGGTGGTGTGCGCAGTCTGACCAAAAGGACGCTCGGTCTGCCTCTTCTCCTGCGGTGTTGTTTTGGGTCTGCATTCTGGAATCAGTTCAAATTCCTGGGTGGTTCAGACAAAGGATCCGCTTGGGGAAAGTCGTATTCCTGGTCGTAGTGCTGGTAAGTTGACATCGCTCTGATATCCAATAGTTCTTCCCAGGTGTATGTGATAACACTTAAGATTTTCTGAGCTAACAATGTAAGAAATAATACATAAAAAAACTAAATACTGCAAAGTTTCCTAAGGACTAGAAGCGAGGAAGCCTTCTCTGTCGGCGCCATCTTCCTCAATGTCAACAAAACGAAGGAGCTGATCCTGGACTTCAGGAAACAGCAGAGGGAGCACCCCCCTATCCATATTCAAGGGACCGTAGTGGAGAAGGTGAAATATTTCAAGTTCCTCGGCGTACACATCACTGACAATCTGAAATGGTCCACCAACACAGACAGTGGTGAAGAAGGCGCAACAGCGCCTCTTCAAACTCAGGAGGCTGAAAAAATTCAGCTTGGCCCCTAAGACCCTCACAAACTTATACAGATGCACAACTGCCCAACGCATCACCGGGGGGGGCACACTGCCTGGCCTCCAGGACACCTACAGCACCCAATGTTACAGGAAGGCCAAAAAGAACATCATAGACATCAACCACTCAAGCCACGGCCTGTTCACCCCTCTATCATCCAGAAGGCGAGGTCAGTACAGCTGCATCAAAGCTGGGACAGGGAGACTGAAAAACAGCTTCTATCTCAAGTCCATCAGACTGTTAAACAGCCATCACTAGCTAGCTACCACCTGGTTACTCAACCCTGCACCTTAGAGGCTGCTGCCCTATGTACTGTACATAGACATGGAATCACTGGTCACTTTAATAATGGACACTAGTCACTTGAATAATGTTTACATACTGCTTTACTCATCTCATATGTATATACTGTATTCTATTCTACTGTATTTTAGTCAATGCCACTCCATCATTGCTCATCCTAAAATGTATATATATGTTTTAATTCCATTATTTTACTTTTAGATTTGTGTGTATTGTTGTGCATTGTTAGATACTACTGCACTGTTGGAGTTAGGAACACAAGCATTTCGCTACACCCGCAATAACATCTGCTAAATATGTGGATGTGACCAAAACAATTTGATTTTGATTTGATATGAGGTTGCAAGCTGCAGCCAACAGGCCTTCATCAGCTTACCAAACTCAAAAAATAAGCCTTGGCTAATGTAGGATGTAGAACTCTGTTATTCACACAGCATGTTCTGCGTCTCTGTTGCCTGGTTACAATGGAGGCCCACCAATAGTGAATGTGCACAAAGCCATATTTGGAATGTGTGAAATGACAGCACCCGGTGAATGTATGCAGCCACACGCAAACAAATCCCATACTATTTTCTATAAGCATCATAAATATTCAGATTTGATTGGAAGCTATAGTATGCCAGATTTTCAGATTGTCTTCAAATGGGAACACATGATACAGATAATGTCATATTGCCAACATAACCAAGAATACCACAGGTATCACAATACTTCAATAGTGCTGTTAAAAGGGCAGCATGTCTCTTCAGGCTGCAGAGAACGGAACTAACGTCATGAGGACGTCATGTAATTGTGTCCGGGAAAGAGTGTGAAGTACATTCTTCCACAGCGCATTCCTTTCATATAATTGGGAGAGACGCCTATAGCATTGTCCACCAACATCAAGCACCAATACTCACAACGGCAGGCATTGCATGTACAGTAACATTTACTGTATAACACACTCTGTTCCATTTCCACAAGCCCCAAAGTCTTGCATGGTCAGAAGCATGCTGAGCAAGTAATAGGTATCATGTTTTGGACACAGGTGGACTGCTGGATAGAAGATAGTATGAAGAAAAACAGATGGCATTTTTTATAATACATTTGTTCTGTGTTTGGTCACCCATGCTGCATGGCAGGTTCACGCAGGGTTCAGGCCCTTTCCCTCTCACTGAAATAGACAGCACAGCAATAAGCCTCATTGCCTGGAATTGACCCCTCTAAAAGCACCTGAGAGCTTAGGAGATGCTAATTGTTGGCAACTCCAAATGTCCTTCGACTCAGCGCTTTGCATTTGGCTCCGAAAGTAGTCATACGAATATGTAATGCATCAGAGGTGGATTCAGGATTTAAAGGGGTCAAGGTTTCAGCCCTGCTGTGTGCCTAAATCTTTCATTTCGGATTGATGCCTGAGTGTGGCAAACTCTTACTTCTCAGCATGGTTCTATGCCAACTCACTGGCTTATTCTCAAAGGAAGTACAAAACATGAACAAAATTATGTGGACACCTGCTCGTTGAACATCTCATTCCAAAATCATGGGCAACACTTACACTTACATAGCTTGTGTGGCCTACAACTTCGTGGCTGAGTTGTTGTTGCTCCTAGACGTTTCCACTTCACAATAACAGAACTTACAGATGATCGGGCAGCTATATTAGGACAGAAATTTGACAAACTGACTTGTTGGAAAGGTGGCATTCTATGACGGTGCCACATTGAAAGTCACTAAACTTTTCAGTAGGGCCATTCTACTGCCAATGTTTGTCTGTGGAGATTGCATCGCTGTGTGCAACGAGTGTGGCTGAAATAGCCGAATCCACTAATTTGAGGAGGTGTCCACATACTTTTGTATATGTAATGTAGTTTTCTAATGCATGTGTCAGTCATCAGTGATTTCATCAGAAATCAGTTCTTATTTCTTTCATCACTTAACCTTTAACAAATGTAACTGCAACCTACATGTAATGGATTCTACCTTATATTTCTTTGAACATGCCATGTCTGAACCCATCACTATCTTTCAACACAATAGCCTGGTCACTTCCATAAAAAAAATATTTGCCTACAGTGTAAGGCAGCAAAGCTACAAAGACAATTTACCTCGTCATTAGACAGTTGGGCTAAGTCCAGTACAGTATTAGTCAGGGGTCAGCGAGTTGAGGCATGCGGATGTGGCTTAACTGCCACGAAATTAGTGATTTTTGCATCCCTTTGATTTTTTAAAGTAGAAATTGTGCTCCAATATTGAAGCCTGTTATATTAAATGAAGCTCCCTTTAATATACGTAGACCACATGGACAATTCAATTAATACGATTTTCCATATGAATAAAGACTTTTGACATGTCCCTCTGTGCACCCGCTGTGAATTGTAGGAAGATTTGAACCCACTTAACCCAACATTTCTACAAGTTTTTACCATCATTGTAAAGCCCTACTTATTTTGTTGCTTTGAGAGTCATTTCTGACGATTATTATTTATTTCATGGTATGTGTGATTGATTTACGTCTATCCCTCATTTTTAAAGCCAACCCTGTTATGTGATCTGAACTGTTGTTTTAATACGGTGAAACTATTCCTTTTTTAAATATTTTTTTCAAAAGAAACATTGAACATCTAATAGTCAAATCATAGTGTAAAGCAGGGAGTATGGTTCTACTCTTGGTATTTTTCTGGTGTTTTGTGGTGGAAAACTGAGCGGGTCAAGCATAACACTTCAACCCTGTTACCCATAGATAGACAGGCTAGGCATTTTTTATCATTGTTTTTTTTGCATTCAATTGCCTCTCCCTGTTTCACACAAGTTTCCATTCCCCCTGTCACAAAGGGATTTATGGCTGATTTAAGATGAAATTGTCAACCCTGTTACGGTCCATCCTGTTACTTTATTTGGCACTCGATATGCAACTCTTATATTTTTTCCTCTTGAGATGGGAAAACGTGATTTTATGAAGTTAAACAGATGCTCTTTATGAAATCTAACTTTTTGGGGGGACCAAGTTACACTTTTAAAAGGCACCAAATGTAAACCAGGTAAGCACCGTTTAACCAGTCACCTTTTGTTTCAACTGATTTCTAGGTCATTTCTATTCAAAGCATCTGTTGGCATAAACATTGTCTCCTTTGTGTCTTTGTTGGATTTATTAACTACATTACTAAAACACAGATAATTATTTAGTATAACTATTAGTATATTTTATATTAGAATCTGTTATGCTGTAAATGGCACTCCCAAGTTATTGGAAAACGTGCAGTGAGGCTTTTTCAAAACTGTTAGGTCATGTGCGGGTCAACCAGTGATCAGTTAAATGAAACTGCACGTGGGGGACCTGAGAAGGCGGCCAGGGTTACGCAGAATTCTTCATCCCCACTATATTTATGACCCTCCTCTGCAGCTGCCTCCACTTGTGAATCGGAGAGATTCAATTACTCTCCGTCAGAGGAACTGGGGCGCCGCCTCATATCTATGATTTACCAGTACATGCACATCGAGCCGCATAGCCGCATACCCCCGCACACTACAAAGACAAGTCATTTCCTTTAAAGCAGACTTCAATCAGAGAGCCTACCTGATGCAGTCAAGCATTTGCTCCCTTGATATCGCTCTCGAGACCCTATCCAGTATATTCTGTCTAATACAAAATGACCTTTGGCTCGTAGATATGCACATCAAGCAGACTACATTGTTTACCGTCTCCTCCTGGTGATATACTGTATGTTTGTTATATTGTCTATGCTGAGAGACATTCCATTTGGAATGTGGATTGACTACTTTAAATAACACCTGAGATTCACATGAAATGAAATACAAAACAATACAAAGGCAGGTTTCCTGATCTGTACTGTGGCTGATTTACAGTGAGGGAAAAAAGTATTTGATCCCCTGCTGATTTTTTACGTTTGCCCACTGACAAAGAAATGATCAGTCTATAATTTTAATGGTAGGTTTATTTGAACAGTGAGAGACAGAATAACAACAAAAAAATCCTGAAAAACACATGTGAAAAGCATTGATTTGCATTTTAATGAGGGAAATAAGTATTTGACCCCTCTGCAAAACATGACTTAGTACTTGATGGCAAACCCCTTGTTGGCAATCACAGAGGTCAGACGTTTCTTGTAGTTGGCCACCAGGTTTGCACACATCTCAGGAGGGATTTTGTCCCACCCCCCTATTGCATATCTTCTCCAAGTCATTAAGGTTTCGAAGCTGACGTTTGGCAACTCGAACCTTCAGCTCCCTCCACAGATTTTCGATGGGATTAAGGTCTGGAGAATGGCTAGGCCACTCCAGGACCTTAATGTGTTTCTTCTTGAGCCACTCCTTTGTTGCCTTGGCCGTGTGTTTTGGGTCATTGTCATGTTGGAATACCCATCCACGACCCATTTTCAATGCCCTGGCTGAGGGAAGGAGGTTCTCACCCAAGATTTGACGGTACATGGCCCTGTCCATCGTCCCTTTGATGCGTGAAGTTGTCCTGTCCCCTTAGCAGAAAAACACCCCAAAGCATAATGTTTCCACCTCCATGTTTGACGTGTGGGATGGTGTTCTTGGGGCCATAGGCAGCATTCCTCCTCCTCCAAACACGGCGAGTTGAGTTGATGCCAAAGAGCTCCATTTTGGTCTCATCTGACCACAACACTTTCACCCAGTTGTCCTCTGAATCATTCAGATGTTCATTGGCAAACTTCAGACGGGAATGTATATGTGCTTTCTTGAGCAGGGGGACCTTGCGGGCGCTGCAGGATTTCAGTCCTTCACGGCGTAGTGTGTTACCAATTGCTTTCTTGGTGACTATGGTCCCACCTGCCTTGAGATCATTGACAAGATCCTCCCGTGTAGTTCTGGGCTGATTCCTCACCATTCTCATGATCATTGCAACTTCACGAGGTAAGATCTTGCATGGAGCCCCAGGCCGACGGAGATTGACAGTTCTTTTGTGTTTCTTCCATTTGCGAATAATCGCACCAACTGTTGTCACCTTCTCACCAAGCTGCTTGGCGATGGTCTTGTAGCCCATTCCAGCCTTGTGTAGGTCTACAATCTTGTCCCTGACATCCTTGGAGAGCTCTTTGGTCTTGGCCATGGTGGAGAGTTTGGAATCTGATTGATTGATTGCTTCTGTGGACAGGTGTCTTTTATACAGGTAACAAGCTGAGATTAGGAGCACTCCCTTTAAAAGTGTGCTCCTAATCTCAGCTCGTTACCTGTATAAAAGACACCTGGGAGCCAGAAATCTTTCTGATTGAGAGGGGGTCAAGTACTTATTTCCCTCATTAAAATGCAAATCAGTTTCTAACATTTTTCACATGCGTTTATCTGGATGTTTTTGTTGTCATTCTGTCTCTCACTGTTCAAATAAACCTACCATTAAAATTATAGACTGATCATTTCTTTGCCAGTGGGCAAATGTACAAAATCAGCAGGGGATCAAATACTTTTTTCCCTCACTGTAGATACCATTAACTGATAACCTGGAAAAGACAATATGCCACAATCAATTGTTATGTACAGGTAACTGCCAAAATAAAGGGAACACTTGAGTAAATGTATATTGAAAGCAGGTGCTTCTACACAGGTGTGGTACCTGAGGTAATTAAGCAATTCAAACATCCCATCATAAAAAAAAAGACCCAGTTCCAAATTCTTTTGGCTGCCGCGGCTGGAAGAAAAGGTCTCTGTGGCTTTGAAGGAGTGGTCTCAAAGGAACATAGGGGGTTAAAGGGTGTGTGTGTGTGGTTGCGTGTCTATGTCACCAGATCTCAACGCAATTGAACACTTATGGGAGATTCTGGAGCGGCTCCTGAGACAGTGTTTTCCACCACCATCAACAAAACACCAAATTATGGAATTTCTCGTGGAAGAATGGTGTCGCATCCCTCCAATATAGTTCTAGACACTTGTAGAATCTATGCCAAGGCGCATTGAATTTGTTCTGGTGGCTCATGGTGGCCCAACACCCTATTAAGACACTTGGATTATTATAAACAATTCCACTGTTACGTAACTTTCCATAAACTTGGCTTTTGGAAGTTATAGTGAAATTAGTATCTGCAATGAAATGTTAGAATAGCGTGCTCTGGTCAAGAGCTTTAAAAGTGATGGGCCATTTGGAAATGTGAAGTCTATTTGTGATCCTGTTGTGTGTTCTCTTGTTAAAACTGAGCTGCGCACAAGTTCCAAGGGGGGAAAACATTGTAATGTGTAAGGACATCTGTGATACAGAAGAGTAAAATACAGATGTAGGATCTTCATTTGAGCCAGTTTGCAAAAGCAGGAAAATAATCCTGCAGCAACAGGAAATGTGAATTATTATGGGCTGATAAACATTTTATTTGCCCCCAAAAATGTTTTAAGTGGAAATTACAAACTTTAGAAGCCTTTTTAAACATTGAATACACTACACTGTACAAGTTTGCATTTCCTGCTGTGCATTCTCAGTAAACAAAAGTGATCCAATTAATATCCTAGATTTGTAATCAGTTGACTGCAAAAACAGATGTTGATTCCCAGTGGGTTCCCCAACATGGACAGAAGCCTGTCTATGACTGATGTGTGTATAACCAACCGAACAGGACAGTCATTTCACTGACCAGTTTGTGAAGTATTACCAACTTTTATTCAGTATAGAACACCAACAGCAGCACATGATTTTGGTAAATAACAGAGCTTAAACAGACTGATGCACAAGAAAGTGACATGCACAGTTGACCACAGCGTTTGCCGTTTATGTTGTCATGACTACCTAACCAATCAATTCCATCAATTAGTGGCTGTCTTTCAGCCATAACCGAACAACAAATATATTCCATCATCAATCAACAATGGGTATGTCAAGTTTGACACGTATTGAATGAAACTCAAGGTCGCAAGGTTTTGAAAAGCACCACTTGTTTGGCCTCAGAAGTTTTTGTGACAGATTGCGAGGAGGACTGTTATATGTCCTTAATGGATGACTCATCCTGCCCCTTCACTGGTTGACAAGAACATGGTGTATTTGTGTTTACCTAATGTTCCCAATGGACCTTGTTTTCCTTGAACAAAAGTAGGGAGAAAGAGAGGCACACATAGGCAGGCACACACACACACACACTTGAAGTCACACACACACTGATGCACCCCTAATCTCTCCTCGTGCACACATCCATTTTGTTATCAACAATGGATCTGTAGGTAATTGGAGAAGGTAGAGGAGAGAAACACTGCTTCAAGTGTTATCTGGCTGGCAGCAGAGTGAACAAATATATAGGAAATTAAGTTGGGCTGGGGGCCAAAGCCATTCAGTTGCTGTGTTAATCGGATTTGTCCAGCAGCATCCCTCAACATTGCGAGGAGCAAAGTTTATTTGATTTTATCACTAATAACATTTCCTGCTGTGGCTTCCAGGACAGGCCATGGGGAATACATTACAGGCTTTCCCATTGGGCCTTTTGTGGAGATGTAAGAAGATAGAACCGTAGAGGGCTCTGAAAAAGACAAATGGGCCAAAGTCAGTGAGAACGCTAAGTACTAATTATATGTAGTCCTTTATCTTTTCCACTTAATTGCATGTTTTCTATTTCTTCAATATTCCACTAGTGGAAAGAAGAGTGCATTACCCTGAGAGAGAAGAGTCCTAAATCTTCCGTTACACCGTTACAAGCTGTGGAGTTTCCTCTAGAGAATGCATAGAAAGGGCTTTCCCAGAAACAATTATGTATAAACAACAGGGATGTGTTTCTCGGATGACAATGTTTATTATGGGAGCAGTACAATCACTTGAGATTGATAGTGAAACTGAAGACACTTTGAATGCTCTTAATGTCAACAGAGCTGTAAAACTGCAGACCAAATTGTTGTAAATTACTGATAATTAAGTCTTATCAAGATATAGCTATATTTGGATTTTGTGTCTAGCATTCAATGCCAAAAAGAGACAGAGTTTGTGAAAATGATACTGGAAAGTATAATTAAGGCCTGCATTCACTATGCGAATGTTGGCTAAAGCGGATCTGATTGATAAGAGCCCTAAATCTCAACATCAAACCAATCTTATTTTCAAGTTCCTCCTGAAAATGTTAATGACAACATCATATCCCCCATCACCTCAGCCTTCAACATCAACAAACAGTCACCAACTAAGCCTCTGTGGCCTTGCTAGTTGCCTAGGAAACTGGGGAACACTTTCTGAGTTGAATGATTGATGTCTCAGGAGCTAGCTAGAGAATGTTCCTTGGTTCTCTGAATCCCCATTTATACCTGGTTCTAACTATCGTCATTTGTCCTGACATTGTCCATTGGCGCACAATCAAAAGACATTGTGATTTGATTGCGATCAGATCATTCTGCTCACCTTCGGAAGTAGTCAGACACGCATTGTGTTTGGATATCTTACAAGTGTAGACCGATCTAAACTATTTAAATCATCATTATTCTGCCCTCTAAAATCATTGACAGGTGCCACCATTGACTGACTACATCAATGTGTCTTACAATAAATAAATATTATTTTGAAGGAATAGCTGTGAAATAATTTGCTTAAAGGAAGGAAATCTTGTCACAATGCAGACACATTGGGCAAATAACAGACACATTTTAATACAATGTGTAGACACATTTCTGAAAATCAGAATGTAGACAACAAGATCAGGACTAAGGGCCCATGTTAGCACCATGTAAAATGGGGCTTGAGACACATACCCATGTAGGATCTTAATTTGAGCCAGTTTGCTACAGCAAACTGCTTCCTGCACCAGACATTTTTGCAAGGGTAGATCCATTTTTCTTGAGGGGAAATCATAAACTTCAGACTTCTTTTTAAACCTCAAATACACTACAAGTTTAAAATGTCCTGCATTGCAGGAAAGTTCTCCTGCAACAGGGTGATCACATTAATATCCTACATCTGTACCCAGGATGGAACTGGGTCCTGGAGTCAAATTAGTGGATTCGTCTATTTCAGTCACACCTGTTGCTGACAGGAGTATAAAATCAAACACATAGCCATGCAATCTCCATAGACAAACATTGTCAGTAGACTGGCCCGTACTGAAGGGCTTAGTGGCTCTCAACGTAGCACCATCATAGGATGCCATATTTTCAACAAGTCAGTCAGTCAAATTTCTGCCCTGCTAGAGCTGCCCCGGTCAACTGTAAGTACTGTTATTGTGAAAACGTCTAGAAGCAACAATGGCTCAGCTGCGAAGTGGTAGGCCACACACCAGCTCATAGAACGGGAATGCCAAGTGCTGAAGCGCGCAGCACGTTGCAACACTCACTACCAAGTTCCAAACTGCTCAGCACAAGAACTGTTCATCAGGAGCTTCATGAAATGTGTTTCCGTGGCCGAGCAGCCGCACACAAGCCTAAGATCCCCATGCGCAATGCCAACCGTCGGCTGGAGGGGTGTAAAGCTCACCGCCATTGGACTCTGGAGCAGTGGAAACGCGATCTCTGGAGTGATGAATCACGCTTCACCATCTGGCAGTCCGACGGATGAATCTGGGTTTGTCGGATACCAGGAGAATGCTACATGCCCCAATGCATAGTGCCAACTGTAAAGTTTGTTGGAGGAGGAATAATGGTCTGTTTTTCATAGTTTGGGCTAGGCCCCTTAGTACCAATGAAGGGAAATCTTAACGCTACAGCATACAATGACATTCTAGACGATTATGTGCTTCAACTTTGTGGCAACAGTTTGGGGAAGGCCCTTTCCTGTTTCAGCATGACAATGCCCCAGTGCACAAAGGGAGGTCCATACAGAAATGGTTTGATTGGTGTGGAAGAACTTGACTGGCCTGCACAGAACTCTGACCTCAACCCCATCAAGCACCTTTAGGATGAATTGGAACGCTGACTGCGAGCCAGGCCTAATCGCCCAACATCAGTGCCCGACCTCACTAATGCTCTTGTGGCTGATTGGAATCAAGTCCACACAACAATGTTCCAACATCTAGTGGAAAGCCTTCCCAGAAGAGTGGGCTGTTATACTGAAGCTGCAAAAGGGGGACCATATTAATGCCCATGATTTTGGAATGAGATGTTCGATGAGCAGGTGTCCACATACTTTTGACCATGTAGTGTAACTGCTCCCAATGTTAAATCTTGTGTATTTGTTTCTGATTGGTTCAGTGCTCGAATTATTGTATTTTGATCTTAGTGTTGATGCTATCAACCCACGATAACTGCTCCTGTTATTAAACCTTACACTCATTAATTTGTATATGTGCCTCAATTCAGTAAGTAGGTTTTAAGAAAATGTTATATCATTTTATATAAGTTACATAGTTGGCTTCTGGTTAAGTATCCAATGGCTTGACACTGCATTCTATGTGTACCCCTACTATTAAACCTTAATGTAGAGTGAGTGTAGTTTTTCTGAACTGTTAAGGTGTATTATGTGCCTGAACTATGTGGGTTTTAAGCACATTTCATACATATAATTAGTATACATTAAACTCCTGATTCCTACAATAGTATGCATTGGCTTGGGACCACAGCGAATGTATACACTCAACAGGAGCATACATCAAGGAAATAAACAGGATGTATACGATGGAAACAACTGGGGAGCTGCTGCACTGCAATTAAACTGTTTACATTTAAACAATAATGTACTTGTACATAATTGGACTGTATATAATGTGACATCCTTCCAGACCATTCAACAGTTGGCAAACAAGATGAACCAGTACTACACCACTACACTACCAGCCTCATTCCTTATGAATCAGGGTCATCATCACATCACCTTTGAAGTGTACCATGATAATTCCCACGAGTGAATTCAAGTGTTTGTTCATTAGCATCAGATACAGCACCACAGACGTTATACTCCCCTCCAGCATCATTACAATACGGACCTAGGAAGTCACTATGCAAGTGTTTGACATCTTTAGTGTGTGCTGTGTGCACTTCTTCTGATGAGCAACCCAGGCATCAGTCTTACATACATTTATAGAAACTCCCATTGAGTTCACCCACTAATTACAATTCGGAAGGATGAGCATGGCAGGAAATGAATTACATATGTAATCAAGCTAAGAGGCTAAAAAGGCTATTCCTGCACCAATGACTGCGGTAGAGAGCATGGTGCATGTGGTGCACTTACAGTAACAGTGTGTAGGCAGAATAGGAACATGGAGTGATTGGTATGCCGTGAAATATCAGTGCAAACACAATGTACTTTACGTGTACTTTAATTAGGCCTACATAAAAACTAAGGAAACATACAATAGCCTATTTCAACTAATGCCCAAACCATAGCAGGTCATTTAAGGTGTTAATATTATTGGAATCAATACATGTTATGAATGTACTCTATCGTAAATGAATCATGCAATCTTACTCAAACCCAGGAAAACATTAGCTACAGTGCTTTCAGAATATATTCACACCCCTTGACTTTTTCCACATGTTGTTACAGCCGGAATTTAAAATGGACTAAATGTAGTTTTTTTTTGTTTGTCTTTTTATCACTGGCATACGTACACTACCCCATAATGTCAAAGTGGAATTATGTTTTTAGAAGTTTACAAATTAGTGCAAAAATTTGTGCAAAACCACAAACATATATATGGTTCCCAATTAGAGGTAACGACACTCAGCTGCCTCTAATTGGGAACCATTTTACCCAACATAGAAATAGAACACCTAGAACAGAAAAAACCCTACACCAAAATTGAAACAAAAACACGCCAGCCAGTAAAAAAAACTCAGGCCTGGACGTGACAGTACCCCCCCCCCCAAAGGCACGTACTCCAACCGCGCCAAAAGTCCAATGGGGGGGTCTTCGGGTGGGCCTTTCAGTCTTAGGTGGCGGCTCCGGTGCTGGCCCGAGGTCACGCACCGGAGGCCCTGGGCTAGAAGCCGGAACAGTTCGTGCTAGACTCACGAAGCGCACAGGGGACCTGGTGCAGGAAGCAGGAGCAGTCTGTACTGGACACACGATGCGCACAGGGAACCTGGTGCGGGGAGTAGGAGCAGGCTGTGCTGGACTCGCGATGCGCACAAGGGACCTGGTGCGGGGAGTAGAACAGGCTGGGCTGCACTCGCGTTGCGCACAGGGGACCTGGTGCGGGGAGTAGAAGCAG
The DNA here is from genome assembly GCA_030435695.1 of Brachymystax lenok tsinlingensis. Taxonomy (NCBI): domain Eukaryota; kingdom Metazoa; phylum Chordata; class Actinopteri; order Salmoniformes; family Salmonidae; genus Brachymystax; species Brachymystax lenok. The sequence continues at coordinate 24,465,108 of CM059815.1, forward strand.
GCTGGGCTGGACTCGCGATGCACACAGGGGACCTGGTGCGGGGAGCAGGAACAGGCTGTGCTGGACTCGCGATGCGCACAGGGGACCTGGTGCAGGGAGCAGGAACAGGCTGTGCTGGACTTGAGATGCGCACAGGGGACCTGGTGCGGGGAGCGATGCGATGCGCACAGGAACTCTGATGCGAGGAGCAGGAACGGGCCGTGTAGGACTCACGATGCGCACTGGGACTCTGGTGCGGGGAGCAGGAACGGGCCGTATTGGACTCTCTATGCGCACTGGGACTCTGGTGCAGAGAGCAGGAACGGGCCGTATAGGACTCACGATGCGCACTGGAACTCTGGTGCGGGAGCATGAACGGGCCGTGTTGAACTCACGATGCTCACTGGGATCCTGGAGCGTGGAACAGGGACAGGACGTGCTGGGTTCACGACGCGCACAGGGATCCTGGAGCGTGGAACAGGGACAGGACGTGCTGGGTCCACGACGCGCACAGGGATCCTGGAGCGTGGAACAGGGACAGGACGTGCTGGGTCCACGACGCGTACAGGGATCCTGGAGCGTGGAACAGGGACGTGCTGTGTCCACGACGTGTACAGGGATACTGGAGCGTGGAACAGGGTGTGGACGTGCTGGGTCCACAACTCGCACAGGGATCCTGGAGCGTGGAACAGGGTGTGGACGTGCTGGGTCCACGACGTGCACAGGGATCCTGGAGCGTGGAACAGGGACAGGACGTGCTGGGTCCACGACTCGCACAGGGATCCTGGAGCGTGGAACGGGGATTGAACGTACTGGGCTCTCTATTCATACAGGGGGCCTGGTGCGCGGAGCCGACACCCTTCTCCCCGGCTGTTCACTCACCCTCGCCTCACAGATGGTGGGAGCTGGAATGTCACGCACCGGGCTGTGGGCGTGAACCGGAGACACAGCACGCAGAGCCGGGGCAGGATATCTCGGTCCACGAAGGTGCACTGGAGACTTAGCGCGCAGAGCCGGCACCACTCTTCCAGGCAGCACACTCACCCTAGCCTGACAGATGAGTGGAGCTGGAATGTTGCGTACCGGGCTGTGGATACGCACCGGAGACACTGCACGCAGAGCTGGGGCCGGATATCCTGGTCCGAAGAGGCGCACGGGAGACTTCGCGCACAGAGCCGGCACCACTCTTCCAGGCTGCACACCCTAGCCTGACAGATGAGTGGAGCTGGAATGTTGCGCACCAGCCTATGAATGCGCACTGGAGACACCGTGCGCAATACAGCATAGCACGGCGTCTTCCCAGTGCGACGCTCCCACCAAAGAGCACGAGGAGTTGGCTCAGGAGTCCACCCTGAACCGGCCAAACTCCCTGTGTGCCAAACTCCCTGGCTCTCTAGCCAGGCGTGTTCCAGCATATCTCTCCTTATTAACGCTCCATGCTCCGTACTTCTCCTCGTAATATCGCCGCTCCGCCACCGCTGCTTCCAGCTCCTCTCTAGATACTCCCCAGGCTGGGTCCAGGGTCCCTCGCTAAACAATTCCTCCTCCCAGGTCCCGAACTCCCGGTTCTCTCGCTGCTTGGTCCTTTTCTGGTGGGTTATTCTGTCACGATCTTCTATATTAGCGGACAAAGACGCAGCAATGCTTCCAGTATACATATTTATTTATGAATGCAACGTAACTGGGAAAATAATAAACGAACGAAGATCGTAACATAGACCATAACATTGACGAAACACAAAAGCTATGACCAAACAATAACCCACAAAACCCTAGTGCAAAACCACAAACATATATATGGTTCCCAATTAGAGGTAACGACACTCAGCTGCCTCTAATTGGGAACCATTTACCCAACATAGAAATAGAACACCTAGAACAGAAAAAACCCTACACCAAAAACGAAACAAAAACACGCCAGCCGGTAAAACTCAGGCCTGGACGTGACAAACATGATGACATTGAATTTTCCTGAGTGGCCTAGTTGCAGTTTTGACTTAAATCGGCATGAAAATCTATGGCAAGTCTCTAAAATAGCTGTTTTCCAATGATCAACCAGAATAATTTTTTAAGAATAATGGGAAAATATTGTAAGAAATGATCACAGCTGTAATCAATGCCAGAAGTGATTCTAACATGTATTGAGCCAGGGGTGGAAATAATTATGTAAATGAAATATTTCTGTATTTCATTTTGAACAAATTTGCAAAAATGTCTAAAAACATATTTTCACTTTTTCATTATGAGGTATTTTGTGTAGATGGTAGATTTTTTTTTTATGTCATCCATCTTGAATTCAGACTGTAACACAACAAAATGTGTAATAAATCAAGGGGTATGAAAGGTTTCTGAAGGCAAAATGCTAGGAGTTGCGAGTTATAAGTGCTTTGAGTTTTAATGAGTTCATCCTCACATTAGCTCTTAGTGCAGAGACACAAGTCACAGGCATGAGATGGGAATAGTGACACACTGAAGAACTAATAACATCCCATGCACTTTATCCTCCAAGAGACACATACGGATATAGCACATACGGATATGGTTGCACTCTCTTCATTTGACAAGGATTAAGGCACACAAAGACAAATTACATTTTCTTCTGGCAGCAGACTTCTACTGAGATCTAGTCCGGATGCCAGGGGGAAGCTGTATTCTGCAGGGCAGCAAGATTTGCATCACTATACACATCAATATTCACACCAATACACAAAAAGCAAAACACAAACATAGAAAACAAACACATTCTTCAGTAAAAAGGTCCTCAATCAGCCTTGGAAATATTCCACAAACCACTTGTCACAGCACTTCATTTCAACGTGGATAATTGGGTAGTATTTTCTTGAGACGTTGGTCAATGAGATCACAATCTAAATTATATTCACCCACTCAAAAAGACAGCCAAAAGTTAGTTGAATTTCCAATGCTTTCAACCATCTAAAACCACAACCAAATTCCAATGGAAAAACCAATAGAAAAACAATGTCTGATTTTTGGTTTAGTTGTCACCCAAAGGTTTATCACATTCACTGCGCTTACAACCATTTAAAAGCACAGTAACGTTAAACTAGGAATACAATATCAGATATCTTGTTTATTTATACAACAGATTATTATTGTGTTATCACTGTGCTTCATCTAATTGCAGAACCAAATGACCTGGATTGTAGTTGTGAGATTACATAAAAAGGACATGTTGCAAGTAATCAATGCTGTTCGAGATTCTGCATAGATTATTACAGCAATTGTGAAGATCTCCACAGACCTGCGACGACCTATGAATGCTATCTTAAACTTGCACGCTTTAAATATTTGCATAAGAAGAAATGTATAGTTACAGTAATCTCAAAATGTGGCCAAGGATATGTTTCTCATTTTAAGGTTGAAATGTTTGTAAAATAGCCATAACTTTAGGCTACTTACTGTATTACAAAAGTAATATTAAATTGATTGATTGACAACGCAACCAAATATCAACATTTGAAGAAGATATCTACTGCTTGGATAGTTCCATCTGATCCACTGGCTTAATCCTATTCTTTAACTTTTATTTTTGTTTGAGTTGATGTGAATCAAACATATAATTTGTTAACAAGTTAATAGGACATTTTTCTATTTAAAAAGTGAGCTTGAATTGTGTTTGGTTGTAAACGCAACCAAATATAAACATTTGAAGGAGATGTATCATCTACTTGGATAGTTCCATCTGTACCACTGACTTAGTCTGGCTTTAATTCCAGTTTGTCTACAAATGAATAATTGGATTCACGTCTCCATCTTAACCAATAATACAAGTTGAAGAATAGGACTAAATCAAAACTAATCAAACTTTAAATGAACTTTAAATATAGTGGCACAGATCAAACTATCCACGCAGAATATACATTTCCTTGATATTTGGTTACGTTGACAACCAAACACAATTCAATATCACTTCAATTGGAATTCAATATCACTAAATATCATTCAATTTTAAATCAACCGGAGCTTAAAACCCTAGGCCTATTCAACAAATGTTTTGTTGAATTCGGAGTTGAATTGAAACAATATCTATTTTTGACTTTGCAAATGCTGTATAGGCTTAATAGCATCATTGATGATATCTGAGTGATAAAGTATGGTCACATTTCATTGCTCTGTTAAACCTAGCCTTTGGAATGACTTCAACAAGAACAGTGAATTTATGTTTTTTTTAAGTGAAGATATCTCAACAATCATTCTCACGATAGCACATCGGTAACAGTCTGTGACAACTATCATAGCTAAGCAGGGCTTAATTAAAACCCTGGATAGGAGACCGAAGGGTAGCTGTAGGTAGGTACATTCTCCAGTAGGAGGTGCTTCAGAGTTAACCTCCCTGAGGCTGGGTCTGCTATTTCGTATGTCTGTAAGTTAACAATGAAGTACGGCGGGGGTTTATGCAGGAGGGCTTTATAATCAAAGAGTGCAATGCATCGATCTACCAGACTTCAAGCCTACTTTCTGATACAGAATGCAGTGACGTGTAGGCTACTGAACCTATGGCCGTGAATAAAGTGCAGTGCGCTATGATAAACAGTGTCCAATGGCTTCAATAGGCTACAGAGTGGCAGCTGCATTCATATAGACAAAATTGCCATAGTCTGTAACCGGTATGAATGTCAACTGAATTCTATGTTTAAAAGCATAACCTATTCCTATAAAAGAAGCCCATGTTTATTCTTCCTTTCTTAACTAATTCATTAACATAATTTTTTATATATAGCTTTTCCTCAATCCAGATACCGAGATATTTTGGCCTATAAGTAGGGACACGATCAATGAGGGCACCATCAAATGTACCAGGGTTTCCATTAAGAAAATGTGGCGCCGGACAACGTGAAGATGTAAGTTTATCCAAGCACCATGGTAGTGTTTCTGACCCCGAGTTCAGAAACACTATTGTATATTCCATTTAGCAGATGCTTTTATCCAAAGAGACTTATAGTCATTCGTTCATGTAGAATTGAATCCACAACCCTTGGCGTTGCAAGCGCCATGCTCTACCAACTGAGCCACACAGGACCACATGAAAACAATGTTGAGAACACATGAGAACAATGTTAATATGAAAACAATGTGATCTCTACTGAAATAGAACAGTAGCATACCAAACTCAACTGACGTTCTCACAAGTCCGCAATCTCATTTGCATGCAGGTTGATGTTTATTGGGATGAATCTTGTCCTGGAGGCAGAGCTAAGAGATTTCCACTAGATGAGCCAGCTGCAAAGTTAAAATAGGCTATGTATCGTAAAAATGTATGAAAACAAAAATGTGCTTTTTGGTCTCAATTTAAGGTTAGGGGTAGGCATAAGGTTAGCAGTGTAGTTAAGGTTAAGTTTAAGGCATTTGTCACGTGCACACTGTACTTGTGCACGTGACATTAAAACATGAAACAGAGCTGCCTCCAGTATGAGTCATACCGATAGATGCCAACCTGCCATTTACATTTGAACTGTATGTTCAATATATATATATTCATTCAAATGTATTTGCTATATTTCAACATTCACAACAGTACAACTTGCCAATTAATTAGCATGACCTGTTTTATGTGTGGCTCAGCATGCAGCCTGTGACTTGGCTGTGTTGATGGTAACTCTGAGGACTCTCTGTTCGCAGGTTTTTTATGAGGCCAGATGGTTGGCTTCATGCTCACGCTCACAGCGCATGGCCTCTCATGAAGCGTATGACTCAGCCTGCTTGACTGCTATAGCACCATAGCTCTTAGTGGGAACCAGTCCGGGTCCAGTTGCTAATTGAAGGTAAACTGTTTCCCTAATTAGTCTCCAGTCTCCCTGATCATTCTTTCACTGAACAACTTTCACCCTCAACATTGTTCTCTCTCTCTTTCTCTCTCTCTCTCTTTGTTCTTCTCTCTTCCTTATACAGTGTTTCAGTTCCTCTCACCATCTGCCGGGTCAGAAATACATTACCGGAGCTGCCGAGCTTGGTGTTTGCTTTCCTCTGTGGGAAATATCAGGAACCAAGATTGAAAGATGCCTACAGGATTAGTTCACCATGCCACTCTCTACAGGGTCCACACTGCACTGTCGAGTTGGGTGAAGGTAGTGTGTTCTTTTTTCTGGGGTTTACATAACTAGTTGTTTGAAAATGTGTTGCTTTCCTCAGCCAGGAGCCTTTAAAAATAGCTTCCATAGCTTGGCTTTCTCTCTTGTGCTTCTATACTGAGGATAGTCTCCCCGGCCCCCTAACACCAGGCTTTGTTCCCATAGGAACCTGATCTCCAACTGTAACTCTACCTGATCTTGTGAAACTTTTTCACGGGTTCAGGGCTTCACACTTACTCAACTCAGGCGACACGCATTGGGGCCCTGACTTCCAGCCAGCCACACTCACGTTGCTACTGCTGCTCAGTGCTCATGAGTAACATGTTCATCACATAACTGGTTGGAGTGGTAGAAAATGTATGTACCTTATCTGCACACTCTTAGAAAAAGATTTGCTAAGTAGAACCATATTGGGTTCTTTGGTTTTTGGTGCTAGGTAAAACCCTCTATGTAGGTTTTTTTTATTTAACCCTCTGTATATGGCTCTACCTAGAACCCTCTATGAAGGGTTCTACCAATAACCATTTTCTAATCTAAAGGTTCTTCCTTGAGCTCTCAATTAATGGTTTCACCAGCCTTAAAATGTAATTCTTTATGACAGTACATTACATACTGTATATCATAAGTCCTTACTTTGAGGGCCTAGTTATACCCCAACACAATGGTGTTAGGAAAATCCTGGTTCACAGTTCACATCAGGCCTGCCAATCACATTATGCTGGCTTGCAAAGTGATGCGTAATTCCTATTGGAATCCAGCCAGAGTTAGGATATCCAGTAAATAGAAATGTTAATCGTTTAATCATGCAACCTGCATTCAGAATCACTAGCTGGGTAGGGAAGATTGAATACTGAGACTACTTCAATCATCTAAACTGTAACCGGTGCAATAAGTACAACTATTAACAGATTGGATTAGTTTAGAAAAATGTATGTTCTATATATTTGTGAAGCATAAAATGTAGCAACCAATCAATGTTCATGTAAAAACACAGACATTAAAACAATCAATTCTGAAAATCACCTTGCAATAGAGCATGCTGGGAAATATGATATATGATTCTATTTAGAACTCTTATTGCCTTCCAAAGAATTTTCAAATAACCATTTCCTCCAAAAACGGTTCTAGGTAGAACTCTTTGCCTTACAAAGAACCCTTGTTCTCCAAAAAGGGATCTTCAGATCAAAACAGTTCTTGGTAGAACTCTATCTCTCCGCAAAGAACACTATTGGCCCCTTTTTTTCTAAGAGTGTAGGTAGATTTCCTAGAGGATTCAAAACATTCAAAATGACAGCCTCAACTTTTATCGCTATCAATATTCATGGAAACTGGGATTCCAGTTCTTTCTTTCTTTTTGGGGGCAGGCTCATTGCAATATCTTTATTACTTTGACTGTAATTTAACCTGTTGAATGTTAATGTTAAGTAATGCCTTATATTGGTAGAAAGCTCAGATAGTTTTTTATATTTAAGTATTATTTCACTATGATTAGTATGCACTGCTACAGTAAAAGCATGAAAATAGTACATCACAGATGTATTTTTCAAATTTCATATGCCATGAACAACCTTTCATGAACCATGTTTTAGATAATCTACATATACTCAAAATCTACTTTACAATTGACATGCTATAAGATTTCAGCTGCCTTATCACTGTAATCATTTTTATATACCTAGTGGTCAGGGAAAATCTGACTCATTTCCCAAACAACATTACTGAAATCTCTCCATGTACGTAAGTATGATATGGATTATTATTTGGACATTTGATGTATATTTTATTAATGCCCACTGTTTGTTTAACAGCTGGTATGTGTGATGAATAAATACACAAGCATCACAGGTGTTTGACCTTCGAAATTACGCTGATCCGCATGACAAAGTATGTAAATAATGGATTATTCCCTGCGCTGAAAAAAGAGATTGACTGGACGGATTTCTATCTGTTGTACAAGTTGCCCCAGTATGCAATTAAAGTGAGGTATGGAGCCCTTCTGCCTTCTTCAGGGGAGGCACCAGTTCATTAACCTCTTCATATCATTCAGCTCTCAACTGGAAGAAAGACAAAAGACAATGTCTGAACCAGGGTATAAATAACAAGCATTGTTCCATTGGGCAGGTTAAAAAAATGGCTCTGGTTATAAATGATTCAGAGAGCTCGGCATACAAAAATAACCTGACCTATAAATTCAGTCCTGATTTTTCTTTTTATTCTTGTAAACACATGATCTTGTGAAGTGATTCATATTGACAGAACATTGTAGAATGTTTTTGCTGAAAGTGCATTTGCCGATTAAGTAAGCAATCTCCATAGACAAACATTGGCAGTAGAATGGTCTTACTGAAGAGCTCAGTGACTTTCAAAGTGGCACCGTCATAGGATGCCACCTTTCCAGCAAGTAATTTCGTCAAATTTCTGCCCTGCTAGAGCTTCCCCCGGTCAACTATAAGTGTGACATGGTGAGGTTGGACACAGGTGCAGAGAAGAGACCAGATGAGGAATCAATAAAAATAATACTTTACTGAGAAACCGTGAAGTGAAGTGGAAACGTTTATGGACCGCTGTAGTCCATAAAATTGCCTGTCCTCATTTGCAACACTGACTGCCCAGTTCCAAACTGCCTCTGGAAGCAACGTCAGCAAAATAACTGTTCGTCCGGAGCTTCATGAAATGGGTTTTCATGGACGAGCAGCCGCTCACAAGCCTAAGATCATCATACGCAATGTATAGCATCGGCTGGAGTGGTGTAAAGCTCGCCGCCATTGGATTCTGGAGCAGTGGAAGCGCGTTCTCTGGAGTTATGAATCACGATTCACCATCTGGTAGTCCGACAGACGAATCTGGGTTTGGTGGATGCCAGGAGAACGTTTGGTAGAGGAGGAATAATGGTCTGGGGCTGTATTTCATGCTTTGGACTAGGTCCTTTAGTTCCAGTGAAGGAAAATCTTAACGCTACAACATACAATTACATTCTAGACAATTCTGTGCTTCCAATTTTTGTGGAAGGCCCTTTCCGGGTTCAGCATGACAATGGCTCTGTCCACAAAGTAAGGTCCATACAGAAATGGTTTGTCGAGATCAGTGGGGAAGAACTTGACTGGCCTGCGCAGAGCTCTGACCTCAACCCCATCGGGATGAATTGGAACACCTACTGCGAGCCAGGCCTAATCGCCCAACATCAGATCCTGACCTCACTAATGCTCGTGGCTGAATGGAAGCAAGTCCCCGCAGCCATGTTCCAACATCTAGTGTAAAGCCTTTCCAGGAGAGTGGAGGCTATTATAGCTGCAAAGGGGGGACCAACTCCATATTAATGCCCTTGATTTTGGAATGAGACATTCAAAGAGCAGGTGCCACATACTTTTGGTCATATGATGTATTTTAGGTAACTTTTATTTATTTATTTTACTAGGCAAATCAGTTAAGAACAAATTCTTATTTTCAATGACGGCCTAGGAACAGTGGTTTAACTGCCTGTTCAGGGGCAGAACAACAGATTTGTACCTTGTCACCTTTCGGTTACTAGTCCAACGCTCTAACCACTAGGCTACCTGCCGCCCCGTGTGAATGAAGGACTTGATTATTTTGCTTTTTGAAGTAGTTGATTATTTTGAAAAATTTCATTATTTTATTTTTGAAGGAGTTTATTATTTTGAAGGAGTTGATTACTTCCCAAGCAAAGTCAGCCTCTGAATGTCAAAGAAACGAAACAATGATATCTCCTCATGCATTGGAGTCACATCTTTCCCTTTGATTTTAGAGCTTGTTACTAGAATAAAGCATCACAAACCAAAGCGCTGTTATAGATCACTTTATATAATCAGATCTGTTATATTTTCTTCAAAATCTTAAACCCAAAAGGGGCAGGCCTGTGCTGTTTGCCATTGTCTTTTATAAAAGGTAGGCCTATGGCATTTCCCTCTCAGACCCCCCCAATTCAAGTCTTTGTTTTCACTTAACAGCCCTTCACTGACATGGAGGTAGGCTATTTATAGAGTTCTGGGTGGGTGGAAGATTTGACAGACTAATTTCCTTTGTCAAACAGGTAGGCCTACCTGATATTTCTTAAATAGGAAGAAATAGGCTCCAAAACAAAGCCCTCTTGTTGTTCGGAAATTCTAACTAAAATGCAGATGGTTTAAATTAATTATGCCTACTCCAATTTGCCTACTTTCTGGCCCATGAGCTAGCTGGTCATTTCCGATTGATTGTGCAGCGGCTGCTGCTTCAAGTTTCAGCACCTCAATGTTAATTACTAGAATCTGGCTTATTTTGAGGTCAATAACTCGGATAAATACGTAATGGGCAAGCTGTCCACGGTGGTCTGCGAACCCACAACCTTCTGGCCCGCAGCCCTGTGCAGTATCAAAATACTTGCGTTACCATGTAATGCTAACAGGACGAAGAACAGTTCCTAAAACTGCAAATCTAAGGCTCAAGTCTGTCAAACAAGTGAGGGTATATGGTAGACATGTTCTAATCTCTTCTATCCACTTTGTTTTCATCATCATTTTGGGTATAGGGGAGGGTCACTTTTTATTTTCAAGCTTTCACGGAGGGTTTGGGTAAAATATATTTTGCTGAATTGAGGGCCATCCATTTTCATTTCAGAGAGGTCTGATTTTCACCATGTATCTTTTATTATGAATAATGTTCACTCTCTAGTCATGATCTGTATAACCAAGTGTGGTGATTATGTGTGCCTGACGAAGTAGAGCCTGCCTGAAACGCACTCTTCAATACACTAGCAAGAAAGAACAGTCTGTGTATGAACACAGTCTTTTTTTGCTTAATGATTTTGGCAGGGCACTAGTAAGGGTAAATAGTCAGTGTGTTTCTACATGAAGCTCATTAGATGGGTTAAATGTAGTGGACTGACCCACAGTCTCAATGACATGGAGGCATGCAGTAAATTACATTTGCAGCCGGATCTTCTAGTGCTCCGCGTGTAATTCAAATCGGCATTTTGTTCACCTCCCTGTGTGCTTTTGACGAAGTTGGAACAGAGGTGAGAAATAGTTGGGCCGGATCTTTGGGTCAGGGTCTAGCAGAACAGTGCAGTATGTATGCTTAGTTTTCCTTCCCTCTCTCTACACTCTGGCTGTGTCCGACAAAGTCTTTGGCCCTCAAATCCTTGCTTCCTCGATCCTTGTTTCCTTAATTCCTGTCAAAGCATATTGAAGGAGAGGATCCAAGGTCCCTCCCTCTAACCTCCTCCTCCAATCAAATCAAATCAAATGTATTTATAAAGCCCCCCTTACATCAGCTGATGTCACAGAGTGCTGTACAGAAACCCAGCCTAAAACCCCAAACAGCAAGCAATGCAGGTGTAAAAGCACGGTGGCTAGGAAAAACTCCCTAGAAAGGCCAAAACCTAGGAAGAAACCTAGAGAGGAACCAGGCTGTGAGGGGTGGCCAGTCCTCTTCTGGCTGTGCCGGGTGCAGATTATAACAGAACATGGACAAGATTTTAAAATGTTCATAAAACAGGCAGAACAGTTGAAACTGGAGAAGCAGCACGGCCAGGTGGACTCGGGACATCAAGGAGTCATCAGGCCAGGTAGGCCTTGAGGAATGGTCCTAATGCTCAGGTCCTCCGAGAGAGAGAGAGAGAGAGAGAGAGAGAGAGAGAGAGAGAAGAAGAAAAAAGAAAGAAAGAGAGAGATAATTAGAGAGAGCAAACTTAAATTCGCACAGGACACCAGATAAGAGAAGAAATACTCCAGATATAACAGATGGACCCTAGCCCCCCGACACATAAACTACTGCAGCATAAATACTGGGGGCTGAGACAGGAGGGGTCGGGAGACACTGTGGCCCCGTCTGACGATACTCCCGGACAGGGCCAACAGGCAGGATATAACCCCACCCACTCTGCCGAAGCACAGCCCCCACACCACTAGAGGGATATCTTCAACCACCAACTTACCATCCTGAGACAAGGCCGAGTATAGCCCACAAGATCTCCGCCACGGCACCAGTAAGCCAGTGACTCAGCCCCTGTAATAGGGTTAGAGGCAGAGAATCCCAGTGGAGGGGAACCGGCCAGGCAAAGACTGCAAGGGTGGTTCGTTGCTCCAGTGCCTTTCCGTTCACCTTCACACTCCTGGGCCAGACTACACTCAGTCATAGGACCTACTGAAGAGATGAGTCTTCAATAAAGACTTAAAGGTTGAGACCGAGTCTGCGTCTCTCACATGGATAGGCAGACTATTCCATAAAAATGGAGCTCTACAGGAAAAAGCCCTGCCTCCAGCTGTTTGCTTAGAAATTCTAGGGACAGTAAGGAGGGCTGCGTCTTGTGACCGTAGCGTACGTGTAGGTATGTACGGCAGGACCAAATCGGAAAGATAGGTAGGAGCAAGCCCATGTAATGCTTTGTAGGTTAGCAGTAAAACCTTGAAATCAGCCCTTGCCTTAACAGGAAGCCAGTGTAGAGAGGCTAGTACTGGAGTAATATGATCACATTTTGGGGTTCTAGTCAAGATTCTAGCAGCCGTGTTTAGCACTAACTGAAGTTTATTTAGTGCTTTATCCGGGTAGCCGGAAAGTAAAGCATTGCAGTAGTCTAACCTAGAAGTTACAAACGCATGGATTAACTTTTCTGCATCATTTTTGGACAGAAAGTTTCTGATTTTTACAATGTTACGTAAATGGAAAAAAGCTGTCCTTGAAACAGTCTTGATATGTTCGTCAAAAGAGAGATCAGGGTCCAGAGGTCCTTCACAGTTTTATTTGAGACGACTGTACAACCATCAAGATTAATTGTCAGATTCAACAGAAGATCTCTTTGTTTCTTGGGACCTAGAACTAGCATCTCTGTTTTGTCAGAGTTTAAAAGTAGAACATTTTCCGCCATCCACTTCCTTATGTCTGAAACACAGGCTTCCAGGGATGGCAATTTTGGGGCTTCACCATGTTTCATCGAAATGTACAGCTGTGTGTCATCCGCATAGCAGTGAAAGTTAACATTATGTTTCCGAATGACATCACCAAGTGGTAAAATATATAGTGAAAACAATAGTGGTCCCAAAACAGAGCCTTGAGGAACACCGAAATTTACAGTTGATTTGTCAGAGGACAAACCATCCACAGAGACAAACTGATATCTTTCCGACAGATAAGATCTAAACCAGGCCAGAACTTGTCCATGTAGACCAATTTGGGTTTCCAATCTCTCCAAAAGAATGTGGTGATCGATGGTATCAAAAGCAGCACTAAGGTCTAGGAGCACGAGTACAGGTCTGACGCCATTAAAAGGTCATTTACCACCTTCACAAGTGCAGTCTCAGTGCTATGATGGGGTCTAAAACCAGACTGAAGCGTTTCGTATACATTGTTTGTCTTCAGGAAGGCAGTGAGTTGCTGCGCAACAGCTTTTTCAAAATTTTTTGAGAGGAATGGAAGATTCGATATAGGCCGATAGTTTTTTATATTTTCTGGGTCAAGGTTTGGCTTTTCTAAGAGAGGCTTTATTACTGCCACTTTTAGTGAGTTTGGTACACATCCGGTAGATAGAGAGCTGTTTATTATGTTCAACATAGGAGGGCCAAGCACAGGAAGCAGCTCTTTCAGTAGTTTAGTTGGAATAGGGTCCAGTATGCAGCTTGAAGGTTTAGAGGCCATGATTATTTTCATCAATGTGTCAAGAGATATGGTACTAAAAAACTTGAGTGTCTCTCTTGATTTTATGTCCTGGCAAAGTTGTGTGGACTCAGGACAACTGAGCTTTGGAGGAATACGCAGATTTAAAGAGGAGTCCGTAATTTGCTTTCTAATGATCATGATCTTTTCCTCAAAGAAGTTCATGAATGAATCACTGCTAAAGTGAAAGCCATCCTCTCTTGGGGAATGCTGCTTTTTAGTTAGCTTTGCGACAGTATCAAAAATACATTTTGGATTATTCTTATTTTCCTCAATTAACTTGGAAAAATAGGATGATCGAGCAGCAGTGAGGGCTTTTCGATACTGCACGGTACTGTCTTTCCAAGCTAGTCGGAAGACTTCCAGTTTGGTGTGGCGCCATTTCCGTTCCAATTTTCTGGAAGCTTGCTTCAGAGCTCGGGTATTTTCTGTATACCAAGGAGCTAGTTTTTATGGCAAATGTTTTTGTTTTTAGGGTGCAACTGCATCTAGGGTATTGCGCAAGGTTACATTGAGTTCCTCAGTTAGGTGGTTAACTGATTTTTGTACTCTGACGTCCTTGGGTTGGTGGAAGGATTCTGGAAGGGCATCTAGGTATCTTTGGGTTGTCTGGAGAATTTATAGCACGACTTTTGATGATCCTTGGTTGGGGTCTGAGCAGATTATCTGTTGCGATTTCAAAGGTAATAAAATGATGGTCCGATAGTCCAGGATTATGAGGAAAAACATTAAGATCCACAACATTTATTCCACGGACAAAACTAGGTCCAGAGTATGACTGTGGCAGTGAGTAGGTCCGAGACATGTTGGACAAAACCGACAGAGTCGATGATGGCTCCAAAAGCCTTTTGGAGTGGGTCTGTGGACTTTTCCATGTGAATATTAAAGTCACCAAAAATTAGAATATTGTCTGCCATGACTACAAGGTCCGATAGGAATTCAGGAACTCAGTGAGGAACGTTGTATATGGCCCAGGAGGCCTGTAAACAGTAGCTATAAAAAGTGATTGAGTAGGCTGCATAGATTTCATGACTAGAAGCTCAAAAGACTAAAACGCTGCTTTTTTTGTTTTTGTAAATATAAATTTGCTATTGTAAATGTTAGCAACACCTCCGCCTTTGCGGGATGCGCGGGGGATATGGTCACTAGTGTAACCAGGAGGTGAGGCCTCATTTAACACAATAAATTCATCAGGCTTAAGCCATGTTTCAGTCAGGCCAATCACATCAAGATTATGATCAGTGATTAGTTCATTGACTAGAACTGCCTTGGAAGTGAGGGATCTAACATTAAGTAGCCCCATTTTGAGATGTGAGGTATCACAATCTCTTTCAATAATGGCAGCAATGGAGGAGGTCTTTATTCTAGTGAGATTGCTAAGGCGAACACCGCCATGTTTAGTTTTGCCCAACCTAGGTCGAGGCACAGACACAGTCTCAATAGAGATAGCTGAGCTGACTACACTGACTGTGCTAGTGGCAGACTCCACTAAGCTGGCAGGCTGGCTAACAGCCTGCTGCCTGGCCTGCACCCTATCTCATTGTGAAGCTAGAGGAGTTAGAGCCCTGTCTATGTTCGTAGATAAGATGAGAGCACCCCTCCAGCTAGGATGGAGTCCGTCACTCCTCAACAGGCCAGACTTGGTCCTGTTTGTGGGTGAGTCCCAGAAAGAGGGCCAATTATCTACAAATTACATATTTTGTGTGGGGCAGAAAACAGTTTTCAACCAGCGATTGAGTTGTGAGACTCTGCTGTAGAGCTCATCACTCCCCCTAACTGGGAGGGGGCCAGAGACAATTAAGCTTTTGCCTGGAATTTAGGAAACAAGGATGGAGGAATCAAGGATTTTACGGCTTGTAAAGTTTTTGACACAGCACCACAGGCTCTACCCTAGCATCTTCCACTGTGTGTCATGTCTGACCAATTAAGCCAAGCCACTTACTTGCTATGCAGGTCAGGTTAGAGGTGAGCTAACCTGGAGGCAGCTTTGGGTCTGGGGTGGCAGTGAAAAGACGGCGTAGGTGTTCTTTAAAACCTCTTAAATGTAACTAAATGTAATCGAAAATGTAATCCCCAAAAGTAAGGATTTGTCATGAGAGGGCCATAAACAATAACTAGTAATGCTGCATACTCCGAGAAAGGTTAAAATCTCAAACCTTCTGGGAATAATAGTTATAAATTGCTGGGGACACACGCTGAAGTTCACAGTACAAACACGAGAATATGAAATCGATCTCAGACTGTACTACAGTATAAATCGATCTCAGACTTTACTACAGTAGCGAAACCACTCTCTCCTGCTGCGTTATGTTGTAAGGATTCTGGGCATATGTGTTGTTAGTGGCTGTGACACAGTTTTCACCCAGGAGTTGATGAACAGTTGGAAGAGCGAATTAAATAGTCGGAGGGACATCCCAGCTTCAAGTGGTATCAGATTTCACATTCTGCTTCACACAGGCAGAAGAGACATACTCCTGTTTCCGTGAGAATCAGCGCTATCGCTCAGCGCAAGCCATTTCGATCTATAGTGTCCACATATCAATTTATAAACAAAAATGTTGTCCAGAACCGGTACCAGAACCACGCAGGTCCCAAAAACAGGGGATATTACTTTTTTTTTACTAGGCAAGTCAGTTAAGAACAAATTCTTATTTTCAGTGACAGCCTAGGAACAGTGGGTTAACTGCCTGTTCAGGAGCAGAACGACAGATTTGTACCATGTCAGCTCAGGGATTTGACCTTGCAGTTACTAGTCCAACGCTCTAACCACTAGGCTACCCTGCCGCCCCAAACAGCTAAGAGTTAGGACAACCTCTGTGCTCTCAAACGGGTTTAGAAGTATAGGATACGAGGAGCGAGGTACTGGTGTTTATGTGGACTTACAAAACACAAAAGGGGAAAACTGTAGGCATACTGCAGCATTTCCCAAATTCAGTCCTCGGGACCCCAAGGGGTGCAGGTTTTGGTTTTTGCCCTAACACTACACAGCTGATTCAAATTATAAAAGATTCATTGATTATTAGAATCAGCTGTGTAGTGCTAGGGCAAAAACCAAAACGTGCACCCCTTCGGGTCCCGAGGACCGAGTTTGGGAAACCCTGCCCTACTGTGACATTTCATATCAAGAACTTTGGCTTTAAGGCTGAAATCGAGATTAGGGGAAAGAGCTCCACTGTTCGTCCCAGCAAATGTGCTATTGTTTTTTTTTGTTTATGAAACAGAGAAGAGGAGCATCCAGCATCGTGGGACAAAAAATTGCAATATATACTCTGCTGTTCTATTGCACATGCAATGATTTCCAAGCGTAAAAAACATTGTTCATTGTTTGAAATAATTTCTTTGTTGTTGTAATATTGCAAACGGACGTGGCAGGTTCACCAGCTTTAAGCAAACTACTGTGCATCAAAACATACATTCAACCCTACTTGCACTTCCTTGCATCATAGCCAGACTACGTATGGAGACATTGGCACAGAAAATCTAAATTCCTTTGCAGCTGAAACTGACAATTGAACCAGACGCCCCAAGCGACCATCAATTAAAATGCACATGAAGGTGTCAGGCCACATGAATCTGCAGAAAACTAATGTATGTACATAATATACACTCTGTACTAAGACTGCCTAGCAGGGCTGTTTATCTTGTTGAATGTTTTTTCCATGTACTGCAACGGTTTTCGCAGGAGACTAGCATGGCTTCATTCAAAAAGTTGATTGCTGTCATAAATAACATTGGCAGCCTGCCTTGTGATCCAGTGCTGTAGCTTGGTTAACAAGCAAATACTGTAAAGGATTTCCATAGGTCAAAATAAAACAAATTAGTGAATGTCAAATAGGTTTGAACCAGGAGTATAATTGTGTTGGCTATTCCTCACAAGTCATGCAGTTTAAATAGACTTATGTTCAACCCCTGCTAAGCCATAAACTACAGAGTATCTTCACACAAAAAGGATAATGGGTAGTATATGTCACAGCCCCAGTGGTGGAAAAAGGTACCCAATTGTCATACCTTAATAGAAAATTACTTAAGTAAAAGTGAAAGTCACCCAGTAAAATAGAAGTCTAAAAGTATTTGGTTTTAAATATACTTAAGTATCAAAAGTAAATGTAATTGCAAAAATATACTTAAGTATCAAAAGTAAAAGTATAAATCATTTCAAATGTGTTATATTAGGCAAACCAGACGGCACAATTTTCTTATTTTAATTTACAGATAGTCAGGGGGCACACTCCAACGTTCAGACAAGTTGCAAATGAAGCATTTGTGTATAGTGAGTCCATCAGATCAGAGGCAGAAGGGATGACCAGGGATGTTCTCTTGTAAGTGCTTGATTTAGACCATTGTCCTATCCTGTTAAGCATTCCAAATGCAGTGAGTACTTCCGGGTGTCAGGGAAAATGTATGAAGTAAAAAGTACATTATTTTCTTTAGGAATGTAGTGGAGTAAAAGTTGTCAAAAATATAAATAGTAAAGTACAGATACCCCAAAAAACGACTAAAGTAGTAATTTAAAGTATTTTTACTTTACAGCACTACACAGCCCACAGGATTGACTATTTGCCCCTGTTAATTCAGCAAGCATTTTCATTCGACAATTGACTTGATTATGTGACTTTGATGTCTATATATAATCCCTCTGTATTTATTTTTGTTCTAGGTGGCCATCCACAGGGAGTAATGCAGTCCAGAGGCATGGCGGAGCCCTGTTGCAGAGAGCATGTGGCTACTAAAAGTTGTGAGCCAGACTGTGCCACCACTTCCTGTGCCCCTTTGTTTGGGTTGTTTGATATTGGTATTTGTTTGTTTTTATATTTTTTACTTGCATTGGCTAAATCATTTTTATTGAACTTATAGTATGTAACCGACTAAGCCGTGCCCTACAAAATGTTATTTGTTTGAAATAGTTGTTTGGTCTCTACTTAACTCTGCCTGCTCAACCCAGATCTTAAATAATCTGTCACTTTTCCACCATGTACAACACAAGGATATTATTACATTTGTGGAAAATTATTTGGGAGTTTAGCTTCACCGCAATTGATGTATCCATGACTGTGGTTTTCATAATGGTGTAATTAATGTCAACGAAAAAAGCCTGACTTAACAAACTGTCCTTCCTTGTCTTTGAGTAATGGTATAAAATGGGGGTCATAGGCAGAGCAGCGGAGTGGCAGAGCAGGGTTCTTCAAGTGGGCTTGGCCCTCTTGGCCTCCAACCCGTCCAATCGCCTTGCTGGGAATGATTCTATTACCTCACAGGGAGCTTTTCAGTCGTGGCAAAAACATGCCCAACAAGATTTCACTTTGGAACGCAGGGGTGTATTTACTCACCTCTAAGACATATTTGATTCGCCTGTTGCCTAGGTTACGCGACGCACACAATGAGTAGCCTCAGAGTCGCCTGTAATTACAGATCTGAGAACAGCCTCGTTCCCTCCTCCAAGGCTTTAATCTGCTAAAATGAATACACTTAGCGAGGGGATCACGCCAGCTGGCATATTCTTCTTCACACATGTGGACATGGACATTTTTTAAATATACTCCATGCTTGAATGCTGTCCTGTATTTAATCATCATTATAAGTCTTGAACTTCTGAACTGATTGATGAACACAAATGACTTAATCTCTCTGATTATAATTACTAGAGTGTAATTATTTGGTAGTCATGAGTTGAGAGAATCGATGAGGGACAATAATGAGGAGTTAGTTACACTGATTACCTAAAAGCCAACAAAAAGCATACTGGGTCAATATCTTTGTATTTATTATGAGGCCATGTCATTGGATTTACTAAAAGGGGGATTAAGCATGTTATGACACAGAAATCTGTCTGTCAACGTATGCACAATAGCTACCTCCCTTTGGGTTTGAGTCCATTGCCAAGGGAGGTTGCAGCTGTGGAAGTTGGAGGTGCCAGCAGCATGCCTGGCCTGACACTCATATAATAAAAACAGCTTAAGCAGCGTTATTCTGTGAGAACCTTAAAAGGACAAGAATTTGTGCTAATGTGTTAGTTTGTTTACTCAACAAACTCTGCTCGAAGTGAGTTGAATTTGAAAAAGCTTGTTGAATAAAATTACAAATGCATTTTTGCCTTTGGAAGGCAACACTAAAAAAGCCCACTTAAAGGACAAGTTCACTTTTTTTTAACAAATTTGTATTTTGGATGTAAATGGCATGATATAGAAGTGTCCAGACACTTTTTTTGTGATTTCACTTGGTTTTGAGGAACTCAACCCACCAGAGACAGACTTCCTCATGCTCGTTCTACAGTTGCAGGGGCACAGAAACAACATGAACAAAGGTTCCAAAAATACCCAAATACGTCCTTTTAGAAACGACAACACGCTCAGTATAATGATGCAGGTCTTTAGATGTTGTGCTCTCAGTATAGTGATGCAGGTCTTTAGATGTTGTGCTCTCAGTATAATGATGCAGGTCTTTAGATGTTGTGCTCTCAGTATAGTGATGCAGGTCTTTAGATGTTGTGCTCTCAGTATAATGATGCAGGTCTTTAGATGTTGTGCTCTCAGTATAGTGATGCAGGTCTTTAGATGTTGTGCTCTCAGTATAGTGATGCAGGTCTTTAGATGTTGTGCTCTCAGTATAGTGATGCAGGTCTTTAGATGTTGTGCTCTCTGTATAGTGATGCAGGTCTTTTAGATGTTGTGCTCTCAGTATAGTGATGCAGGTCTTTAGATGTTGTGCTCTCAGTATAGTGATGCAGGTCTTTAGATGTTGTGCTCTCAGTATAGTGATGCAGGTCTTTAGATGTTGTGCTCTCAGTATAGTGATGCAGGTCTTTAGATGTTGTGCTCTCAGTATAGTGATGCAGGTCTTTAGATGTTGTGCTCTCAGTATAGTGATGCAGGTCTTTAGATGTTGTGCTCTCAGTATAATGATGCAGGTCTTTAGATGTTGTGCTCTCTGTATAGTGATGCAGGTCTTTAGATGTTGTGCTCTCAGTATAATGATGCAGGTCTTTAGATGTTGTGCTCTCAGTATAATGATGCAGGTCTTTAGATGTTGTGCTCTCAGTATAGTGATGCAGGTCTTTAGATGTTGTGCTCTCAGTATAGTGATGCAGGTCTTTAGATGTTGTGCTCTCTGTATAGTGATGCAGGTCTTTATATGTTGTGCTCTCAGTATAGTGATGCAGGTCTTTAGATGTTGTGCTCTCAGTATAGTGATGCAGGTCTTTAGATGTTGTGCTCTCAGTATAATGATGCAGGTCTTTAGATGTTGTGCTCTCAGTATAGTGATGCAGGTCTTTAGATGTTGTGCTCTCAGTATAGTGATGCAGGTCTTTAGATGTTGTGCTCTCAGTATAGTGATGCAGGTCTTTAGATGTTGTGCTCTCAGTATAGTGATGCAGGTCTTTAGATGGTGTATGAAATTGTGTCATTCCAAACATTATATTCCATCTTGTTGGACTCGAGCGAGACTTCTCTGTGTAGCCTGCGCATGCACACGCGGAAAAGTGTCGCTTGAGTCGAACAATAAGGAATATTTTTCCTACAACGGCCGAAGAACATCCGTTTCCCAAAACACCACGCAGAGAGAACGGTCGCTAATTGCGTCGTTGGAGCTTGTTTCCATACTGATAGGATCTAAATAAATGGAGCGCTGCTCTCGAATTAGCTTTTTCCATTCAAATCTTACCTTAACATTATAATTATTTCATAATACTGACAACAGATCAGCTCCTACAGAGATATTACCACCTATGGCTGCAAATTGGCCTATTGAGGCGGCTTGTTCTAATGACCCAAAAAGAAAACACGTCATTGTGCACGTTAGGCTACACATCATGAAAAAGATTGAGACAAATTACAGACAGTAGCTTACAAGTAGCAAAATACAATTCAATTGACGTAACATGAAAGGTATTTCAACATGATTAAATAGGCTTATAGCCAACTGTTTATATTTTAGTCCAGTCATCTCGGTTTTCATTTGAAGCATATTTTTATATGTTGCTTGTTTGTATTGCAAAAACATTATGTTCAGATGGGGAAACCCCCTGGTCTCAATGGCATTCCAATAGAGATATATCAATCTTTTTATGAACTACTGAAAGATCCATTACTATCATGTTTTAATTACTCATATATAAATGGCAAACTGTCGGACACACAAAAAGAGGATCTGTCTCCTACTGAAGCAGGAGTCAGAGGGCAATACAAAGACCCAGTCTTCTAAAAATGGGGATCCTCACCCTTCAATGATGTGATGCAAAAATATTGGCAGAATGTATTGCCCATAGAATAGAAAAGGTCCTACCGGAAATTATTAATCACGATAAGACGGGATTCTTAAAAGATATGTTGGCGACAACATTAAACAACTACTTTAAATAATGGAAAACTATGAGAATGCAGGGAAACCAGGTATAATCTTTATAGCAGCATTTTGAATCTGTTTAGACTGTACCAGTAAAATACAACAACAACCCCGCAAAACTTCTGACACAGTCATTGCCATTGCCAAGTTATTAATGTTTCAAGATATAGATGGACAGCAATTTTACATTGATTGATACTAATCAGACCCTTTTCTCCAAAATGATTGTTGTCATCCTCTGCATTACAAATCAGACAGAGTCAAATAGCCGTCTTCAAGTTCATTGGCAATAATTGTAGACCGCAGACAATGCCCATGACCACACAAAAGGATTGTGCAGTGACAGTTGAAAGAGAGAAGGGTGTTGAAGGGGGAATACGATAGTGAAGGCGTGGAGAGAGAAGAAGAAAGAGGGAGAAGAGAAGCATGGAGGAGAAGGAGAAGAGAAGGAGGAGGAGGGTCTAGGTCCCTCCCATCAGGAATCATGTCTCCATGTCTAGTCTCCTGGCTCTCCAAATGTAACCTTTATTTTAACAGAGAGTCATGCTAAGACCAAAGTCTCTTTCACAGACGAGCCCTGTATATATGTCAATACACACCAGCACACATCAGTATACACTACAGACATCAGTATACACATCAATGTACCAATCAATGCACGAAAGCAAAACACAATCATAGAAAATAAACACATTCTTCAGTAAAAAGGTCCTCAAATCAGCCTTTTGAATTACTCTAGATTCATCTAATTTTAGAGTCTTGGAGACTACTCCACAAGTAAGGTGCAAAGAAACTAAAAGCAGATTTACCTAACTCAGTGGAGATTGAAGGGATCTTCAGAGTTAACCTCCCTGAGACTGGGTCTGGTATCTTGTGCGTCTCTAAGTTAACAATTAAAGTAAGGTATGGTGGACATTTATGCAAATGAGAGAGAGAGGGCCCTGGCACAAGGCTGCAATCTCTCTCTGCTGTAGAAATCACTGGACCATGCTTATCAGCTATTTACATGTCACCGCGAAACTAGGTCACCGTCCTCTCCTCTCAACAGAGCAACCAGAGTGATCCAGCATTGTCGGTGTTAGCTAGCTTTTCGTGTTTTGTGTTTGCGTTTGCTTTTCATGTATTGTGTGTATATAACGATGTGTATATAAATATACTGTATATATAGTGTAATTGATGTGCATATAGATATACTGTATATATTATGTAATCAATGTGTATGTGTATTTTAAAGAAACAGTGGTCTCAGTCTCATCATGACTCCCTGCTTAAATAAAGGTTAAATAAATGAAATAATGTAATGTTAAAGTTTTTATTTTAAGAAGCCCCGTCAATCAAAGACAGAAGGTGGAAGTTACAGGCTTGTGAGTGGAGCTGAACATCTGGTATCATACACACCTCCAGCTCATTTTCCTCCTCTTGCTTGTTTTCATCATTCACTTTTTGAAACACACACATGCATACGCATGCACACACATACTGTATATATATGTATGCACACACACACACATACAAACAAGAGTTTCGGTTCAGCAAGGCAGTTGAAACTTGCAATATCAGCAACCACAGACCTCCGTGGCCTATAAACATCTTTAAAAAAAAAAACACTTCAGTCCTCACGTAGGATAGACTTACTGTACCAAACAGTAAGTAACAGTAAATAACTTACTGTACCAAACTTATACACACTACTTACAATGGTTGGCGTCAATGTCTATTGCAGGCTTATACTATTCACAGTGAACTCTCCTATATTGCAGCACTGTGGGAAACAAAAGTATCTACCCACTGGGCACAGATGTCATTTCAACGTCGATGTTGTCAACTAACATGTATTCAATGTGAAATCAACCAAAAATGTCACCATGTCATTGAATTTAGGTGAAAAAAAAGACAAAAGTCCTTTAAGTTGATGACTTTTTTCAAATCCAATCAGTTTTCCCAATGGAGTCAACTTCATCACAATTTTTTTTTATGACATGGAAACATGGTGGTTACAGAATTCATTGGACAACACCTAGTAAGCAATACTATACACAATAAAAAGTCAAATGGCTCTCCTATTCTTTGCCCAGTCATATTCAAGGTTATAACTACCTTCCTAGGGGTTCTGATGCTTCTAGCTTTGATATGGATTTTTGATAACATATCTATAGTATTTCACTTTTTAATGTGCATAGTACTAGGCGAAATAGCGCCAAAGCTGTTCAAAAGAGGACATTGTATTATCATATCTTGTACTCCCTGACTAAGGCCATGCAGCCAAAACACATTGGAGTTTTTAAACTTTGTTTCCATTGAAAATTAAAATACGTATTTATTGTTTTTGTGGCTAGGTGGATGTGAGAGGGATCACTAATACTACACTGCTGGTGCTAAATATTCTGTGTGCTAAACAGAATGAGATTTTATATCAATATGCCAGAGTCATGTTTACATTGTTCTGATATTTATGTTTATCTAACTAACATTGGGGTGGCCTATGTGCAACGGTGTCACGATCTTCATAACGGACAGACCAAGGCGTAGCGAGGCATCCAGTATACATCTTTATTACATCAACGTAACTGGGACAAAAACAACAAACTGACCGCCGATCGTAATGTGGCCCATAACGTGTCTAACAAAACAAAGCTATGACCAAACAATAACCCACAAACCCCAAGTGAAAACTATAAACATATATATGGTTCCCAATTAGAGACAACGACACTCAGCTGCCTCTAATTGGGAACCATTAACCCAACATAGAAATATATAACCTAGAACAGACAACCCCTACACCTAAAACAAAACTAAACACTCCAGCCTGTCTTCTCAGGCCTGGACGTGACAAACGGCTTCACAGTCCATAGACTTTCAGTCAAGACACATGCCATGTTATATTCAGCAAAGCCATAGTTAATCATTTTTATGTCTTTATTTAAATGCACTTCTTGCTTTGCCACACCTCTTTTCCAGTAAATAACGACAGTGCTTTTGCCTAGCTTATTTCATATATGTCTGTCTCGTGCAAAATATTTACTATAGATTCTAATAGTTTCTGAGTTGAAGTGTATGGTTAGTTATTTTTCTGTATAGTTTGCCATTATTTATCTACATCACTATGTCTATGTCATTGGCGTCTGTGTACCAGCATTGTGCCTGCAAATGGCTATACCTCATGGGAGAACTCTCAAAGTGCTCAACTGTAAAGCGTGTAGAGCATGAATAAGTTATGGACTAAACTAGTAAAGAAGCTTACTGCTGGTCTGATCAATCTCTGAAGTGTTCTCTCGCACAAAAGCAAATGCTGTTAACTACACCATATGCATGCAAGCCTTTACTTATAGTCTGCACGGATTAATTTGCAGAGGATTTTCCAAATTGCGGTATGTGGAATTAGCACCAGTAAATTACACAGTTGAGAGAGAAAGGTGGCTTTTACCCGCGTTTTGGAATGCAATACAATGGCGACACAAATCAAACTTTTATAAACCTTCCAAAGTTGTTGCCAACACTTTACTTATTAAAGCGAATCGATAGTGCATATCTATTACATTTTTGCCTGCATGGAGACCAGCTTTGCTGGGGAGCTCCACAGGCTAGAGAAGATTAATTGAGACTAGCACAGAGCTCCAGCCAGTCTGTCTCCAGTCATAAAGCCACACACAATTTATAGCCTTGTGTCTATTGTGAGCCTCTTTACAGGCAGAGAAGAACTATACAATTTTTGTGGGGAAGACTAATGTGAAATCTGGCTGTGTGTTGAGAAGTGTTGCAACATGCACAGCCTTGCACAGGCTTATGGCGTTATATCTGAAATGTTAATTTTAGACTGTGAACCACAGTGTAAAAAAATGCAGCTCATAAAGGTACTGTGAATCTGTTTCCTGTGGGACTATGCATACTGAACAAAAATATAAATGCAACATGAAACAATTTCAATGATTTTACTGAGCTGCAGTTCATATAAGGAAATCAGTCAATTGAAATAAATTCATTAGGCCGTAATCTATCGAGTTGGCTGGGCAGGGGTGCAACCATTGGTGGGCCAGAGAGGGCATATGCCCACCCACTTGGGAGCTAGGCTTTATTACAGACATAAATACTCCTCAGTTACATCAGCTGTCTGGATTGCTGGTCTCAGACGATCCCGCAAGTGAAGAAACTTGATGTGGTGGGCCTGGAATAGTGTGGTTACATGTGGTCTGTGGTTGTCAGGCCGGTTGGACGTAATGCCAAATTTTCTAAAATGACATTATGGTAGAGAAATGAACAACAGCTCTGGTGGACATTCCTGCAGTCAGCATGCCAATTGCACGCTCCCCTCAAAACTTGAGACATCTGTGACAAAACTGCATATTTTGGAATGGCCTTTTATTGTCCCCTTTTATTGTCCCCAGCACCTATGTAATAATCATGCTGTATAATCAGCTTCTTGATAGGCCACACATGTCAAGAAGAAATGCTCACTAACAGGGATGTAAACAGATTTGTGCACAACATTTGAGAGAAATATGTTTTTTTGTGCTTATGGAACATTTCTGGGATCTTTTATTTCAGCTCATGAAACATGGGACCAACACTTTACATGTTGCATTTACATTTTTGTTCAGTATATATCAATGTATGGTATATAACAAGCATTTGATTGTTGCTTTTTGGAACAGGTCTTACTTTAAAGAGATTTTGGTATGTTATATAGACTAAGTTGCATTTCCACCTGTGTAAATTAATACAGTAGGTCATTTTCCATGTAAAAAGAGCCATGAGCACCAACATGTGAAGTTCGTATGTCAAATTTAGTGTCAAATGAAAGCTAAGAGTCTTTATTTTTTTAGAATTTAAGGCATGTATGTACTTTTCTAAACCATTTTCCATCTTACAAATTATGAATAAGCAAAGGCTTTGATTTCTGGTCAAACAGATGGAAAAGTGGTCTTAAAAAATATGTATTAGAAATACATCATTTTAGAAATACATCAAAAGACAGTAATGCTGAAGTAAAGACTCCTGCCAACTAATATCAACACATATTTAGTTTTGGAGAAATGTTTCTGTAAGTAAGAAACATTGCCCTGTGCCTAAAATGTGGTTACCAAAAACCCACATATCTTTAAGATATTTTCTAATTAATTATTTTCCATTGCCAAATCGGTAATTGTCACGTCCTGGCCATAGGTAGCCCTTTTGGCTGCTCATTTGTGTTTTGGTCAGGACGTGATCAGGGGTGTTTTGGTCTATGTTTTGTATTTCTATGTTGGTTGGTTTGGGTTCCCAATTAGAGGCAGTTGTTAGTCGTTGTCTCTAATTGGGAATCCTATTTAGGTTGTTTAGTCCCCCACCTTGTTGTGGGATATTATACTTGTGCCAGTGCCAGTGCCAGTGCCAGTGCCAGTGCCAGTGCCAGTGCCAGTGCCAGTGCCAGTGCCAGTGCCAGTGCCAGTGCCAGTGCCAGTGCCAGTGCCAGTGCCAGTGCCAGTGCCAGTGCCAGTGCCAGTGCCAGTGCCAGTGCCAGTGCCAGTGCCAGTGCCAGTGCGTTCTTTTGTTTTGGTGAGTTCAACAATAAATATGTTTCACTCAACCCTGCACGCTGAGCCTTGGTCCAATTCTGTCGACGATCGTGACAGTAATGGAATTTCTACAATTGAATTGGCTACAATGGGAAATCTTAGTAGTCATAAACCACAGTTGGGTTCACAAGTTTGGACAGTACAGTACAGCACAGTAGAGTAGAGTAGAGTTCAGTACGTACACAGTAGAGCACCCTACAGTTGAGTACACTATAATCTACTGTATTGTACTGTCCCGTACTGAACTCTACTGTGCTGAACTTTACTGTACTGTACTCTACTGAGTTCTACTGTGCTGAACTTTACTGTACTGTAATGTACTCTCTGAGTTCTACTGTGCTGAACTTTACTGTACTGTCATGTACTCTACTGAGTTCTACTGTGCTGAACTTTACTGTACTCTACTGAGTTCTACTGTACTGTACTTTGATGTCCAAACTTGTGAAATGTAGACAATGATTGTTTCAGATTTGGTCCCATCCAGACCAACCAGGGAGATTTTACCGAAATTCTGTTAGTTCTTCTCGTAAATGTGTAAAATGTTCTGTGTAAATTGTTAAACCTCTTCCTTGTGCATAGAGCTGTACTGCACTGTTGGTTAAGGGCTTGTAAGCATTGTTGTATTTGGCGCAGGTGACAAATGAAGTTTAATTCGATTTTTTTATTTTGTATGGTTTGTTAAACTTTGAAATCAATGGTTTTTGTTTGGCATACATTCTAAGTGAAACATTATGTTACTGTGGAATTGTCCAGTCACAAACATTGTTGTTACGTTACTTTAGAAATAGCTTTTTAATGCCCTCGGTTATTATACAAAAACAGTCTCTATTTCTCAATACAAAAACACCACAACTCACATGTAAATACAATATTGTTACTAGTTTTATTACAGTGTTAGTACATACTGCACTCTACTGTGCTGTACTGTACTGTACTGTAAATGTTTGTAGGTTAATTTTAAACTTTATGTCTACTCTATATATTTTACACATTAACTAAATGCACAGCTCAGAATTGACATTGGCTATGGCAAACCAGTACAATACGAATAGACGCCTGATTGTATTTTTACTGTCACAATGCTCTGAACTGTATAATCCATGACCATGAGATTTTATGGCGATAAACTTGGTGACACTGTCGCTTCTACCACAGTTCACATGGCCCCCTCACATGAACAACGGCCAGGCAGTCAGTCATAGAGGCTTTGCCTAAATGTAAATGTCCATTAGAGTCAGGAGAGGTGCTGGAGATAATGCAGCAGAAAGGTGAACAGGTTTATATGTTGAAGGAGGGAAGGAGAAGGAGGTTTCTGCTGTTGAAGGAAACCATGCTCAAGGAAAACGCTTCTCTTTCTCCCCTTTTTGGGCTTTTGTTTAAATAGGCGTTGGTGGGTGACGCATTTCACAAGTTCCTCTCATGTCACTGGGCATTATGGGATTGGCCGTGTGAGAATTCTCAGCTTGCTCACAAAAGTCAAATAATCGGTGAATAGAGAGGGGGGTGAAAATGAAAAGTCGGGGAGCTCCCTAAGAGCTTATTCTATACACTGAGTTTAGTCATTATGAAAACACTGGCCAGTTGAATGGTTTAAGGGGCCCACTCCACCGGCAGAGTGAATTCTTAAAAGGTAGTTTAAACATTTACGGGCAGCACCAGAAAAAGGACCTGAAAGTTTAATTCACTCTCCAAGATATAATCCCACATGTGCGGAGCCCTGGCCCTGGCTTTCAACAGACCTATAGGACCTATTCTCTCTGGGTCGTCCTGGCCTATTGTGCCCTTTAAGAGTTAATGCTGCATGTGTGTCACATCCCTTTGGTAAACTAAGGCATTGGGCCATACAGCTAATCGCTTCCAACTGTTTCGAGCCTCACATTCTCCTGTTTAGACGACCACTTCCGAAGCACTGATTCTATGAATTCCAGAACATTCCATGGAACATTCCTTCCTGTCAACATTCTAATGTTGTATTCAGTGAATACTTATGAATTGTGAATACTTATCTTATATTGTCTGCTGTGCATGAAGCTGTATTTGTCCCAGCAACCGAGCTCAGTCTGATTGCATGGAAGATGTGAAAGTTCTGTCGGTCATTGTGGCATTGTGGAATTTAAAGGGCTGTCAACTAATTTCACATGTTGCTACTACTCTAGTATTAACAAATTGCCTATGATAATATCAACCTTTGGTCCTTTTTAGCTCAGTTGGTGGAGCATGGCACTTGTCACGCCAGGGTAGTGGTTCGATTCCCAGACCACCCATAGGTAAAATGCATGCACGCATGTTTGTATCCGCTTTGGATAAAAGTATCTGCTAAATAGCATATATTGTTATAATTGTTATTTTTAATGTTGCAGCAACTTCTTTAATACATTTCATTAAAACATGCGTTGTGGCAACAGTCTCACAAATGTATAATGCTGCTGGCAATAGTTATTCCTGGCTGGCTTCAGTTACTAACTCACATATTCAGACTGAACCTTGAACTTTTGAACTGGAGCAGAGGTGATGAATCTGTGTAATGGTGTCACTTAAACCAAGACACACTTGCATTGAATTGTTCTTTATGGTACAGTAAAATACATAACTAATAAGTACATAACTAATTCCATGGTGTTACTTGTCTGACAAGTACATGTATGTACGATATAACAACACCAGACAACATTTATTCAAATAATCATATTTTTCCTACAGTGCTGTTGGATGCTACATTTTTAATTTCCTGATGTTTTTTTACTTACTTTGTTGTGTTTGAATGACATCAAGTAATAACACTAATCATACTCAAAGTATTGAAAGCAGGTGTGTGAGGTGACTTGCAGATTGTGGTAGCATACTGTATTTCTGTGACCTACTTTGAGAGTCTTGTTGAATGCCCTGTGACAGTTGGTGGTCTGAAAGCACTTACCTTTTTATATCCTATCGTTACCATAATAAGAGTGCTGGTATGAAGGTCCCCCAGTCTGGTGGGCCTCAATGGTATGTCATGGTAATGCACAGGTTCTGGCCCCAACCATGGCACATCTGACCAAGCTGAGTGACGTGAAAAGACATGGTTGACAATGTCAGTCAAATGCTTCACAAATATGTCGGATGTCTCACCATCCGTTGGCCAAGGTGATAGAATGTTTTTTATTTTTTTTTATTTCATCTTTATTTAACCAGGTAGGCTAGTTGAGAACAAGTTCTCATTTACAACTGCGACCTGGCCAAGATAAAGCAAAGCAGTGCGACACAAACAACAACACAGAGTTACACATGGAATAAACAAGCGTACAGTCAAATAACACAATAGAAAAAAAGAAAGTCTATATACAGTGTGTGCAAATGGCGTGAGGAGGTAAGGCAATAAATAGGCCATAGTAGCGAAGTAATTACACTTTAGAAAATTAACACTGGAGTGATAGATGCGCAGATGATGATGTGCAAGTAGAAATACTGGTGTGCAAAAGAGCAGAAAAAGTAAATAAAAACAATATGGGGATGAGGTAGGTAGATTGGGTGGGCTATTTACAGATGGGCTATGTACAGCTGCAGCGATCGGTGGTCAAATATCAAAAGCAGTTCAGGAACATACAGTAGTTCCACTCTATGGCTTTAGTCTTGAGCAATGCTGTACATCTGAACCCAATATTATCTGCCAAGAGCAACATTCTGTGAATGATACTGATTTCCGCAAGCTTCAAAAGATGCCACAAAAAGAGAGTGGGGGAGGGTCTGAGTGAAAAGCAATTGCGAAGGCCCTTTTTAACCACTCTAGTTCTAATACATAGTGCTTCATTAGAATTCAAAATAAATAAATAACGTAGCAGCCGATAAAAAAGAAACAATGTGAAAGTGTTTGAAAAATGTGTCCGGCTTTAGTGTGTTTTAATGCATGCAATATGCATGTGCAGAAGGGCTTATAGAAGAGAGGGGAGAGTGGGGGATGGGGCAACTGTTTTGGTCTATTATAAGTTAATCATGTGGGGATAGTGAGGGTTAAACAAAACCCATCACCTGCTTCAAATCCATCCATTCAGTAATCATAAAATAAACTGTTCCACAATTTTGTTACGATTATAGTCCTATACAGACCGTAACCAACCAAGAGGCTGTATACACTCAGTCTTGAAAACAAATAACAGTATGGCAAAATAAAATCCTTGGCATATAGTGTTGTTACTAACTGGAAAGTTGCTGCCCAGTTTGGAAAGTTGCTCAAAAGTCCAAATCAATAACAGACATTTCAGAGCTCATACCATTATGTCATACATGTATCACAGAGCTTCCTTTTAGACTTCCACACCTTCCAGATATCAGTAACTTAATCTATTGGTGGCCATTTTGGGTACTAATGCTGAGATGATGATACAGTATGACGACTAGGTTGGTATGCACCAAAATAAAGTCATAATTACATGCTAAATACCCA
This sequence comes from Brachymystax lenok tsinlingensis, assembly GCA_030435695.1. Taxonomy (NCBI): domain Eukaryota; kingdom Metazoa; phylum Chordata; class Actinopteri; order Salmoniformes; family Salmonidae; genus Brachymystax; species Brachymystax lenok. The sequence goes on from CM059815.1 coordinate 24,497,138, forward strand.
CAGGTTGGAGCTTGTACCAAAACAGAGAGGTATGCAATTAATTGGGGAAACACACCTTGTCTGTAAACTCCAAACCTGCCTGTGGATACGTCTCCTCTCTCCTGTATAAAAAGACAAAGGTGAAGAACTCTTTTTTTCTACACTGCTATTTTCCTCTCTCCAGAAATAGCCCATTTGGTGCTTTTATAGATAGTACACAAACCTGAACAAATGTAGACTCAACAGTTAGTATCTGCAGGGTTTTTATTGTGTTGTTGTCTTATCCCTCACCCTCTGTTGTCTGTCAGCACACATTTGAATAACCACAACATTATGTAACAGAAAGTTTTTTCTCCCTGCGGCAGCTGTTGGACAGCAGCCAATGTCAGTGGCACGTCCATTAAGAACTGAGATGTTCCCCATTTTGTCTGCTGTGTCAGGCTCATTGAGCGCATGCTGCCTTATGCATGGACTTTCCTACAGGCCCAAAGAATACCAGCTGGGTTTTGGTCAGGGTTTGGTTTTCTCTAACAGAAGGAAGCATGTTTATAATACATGGTTAAAATGAATAAGAAATACTTATTTGAGGTGAAAATGTGATATTTGTGTAGTTATGACTTTTTAAATTAAAATTAAATCATTTGTTAATATCGATACAGTAGTAGGCCTTTGACGGTCCATGGCACAGTCTATAGTCTTTACTTTTGGGGACAGGATACTGTGCTATGTAGCATCTGGTTAAATGTTACAAACTCTGACTGGAGTAGATATTATATTACATAATACGCTTTTAGTGGCTCAGGAAACTTAATAGACCCATCTTAATCTAAGCTCAACAACCATCAATAGCATTGAGTGGAAGTCACTAACTGCTTTACTAACCACCATCTACAGCAGACATGCCCAGCATCCTAACAGCACTAAACAGTAAAAACCCTTGACCTTCATAAATTCAGTCTTTCCTATTTATTTTCTGTTAAGGAACAGTTAAAGATGCACTCTCAAACGTTTGTATAATTTCAGCCAGTAGTTTTGAAACTGGTACTCATGAGCCAAAAGTGGTCCCCGTTTTTTGTGTACTATGTCATCAAATTGTAAACTACGTCTTCCATTTCTTATGATGTGTTACATCCTGCAAATTTGTGCATTTCCTACGATATGTTACGAATTCAATTTTTACTATATGTAATGAATGTGTTGTGCTTAAGATCCTGGAGTGCATCTTAAAGAGAACCTACAGTACCAGAACTGGGGTTTGGTTTGAAGTTGTTTGGAGAATATCAGATGGATACCCAGCCCAGAGCCTGATCAACTGTTTAATCATGGGGAATGAATGTATGGATTATATGGTCCAGTGGTTCAAATATTATTTTCCGTCATCGTTGACAACAGAACTTCAAATCCCATCTATGCTTCTCAATGGTATTCTTATAGACTTATTGAAGTCCATGTGCACTCTGAATATATTTTTTTATAAAAAATTACAGCTGTAAAAACTGCAGCTGTATATGAAAACCTTTATCAGCTGTGAACCCACAAGACTAGTTTGTACTGATAAACAGAGAGATTGCATGAGTGTGTTGCTCAAATCAAGGACTTGTAGTCCTTGCTCAAATGTTCATTTCATTATTAAATTGTTATTTGTGAAAATGTCAATTCCATTTTTCTCGTACTTTCATTCAATAGTTGTTGAAATAACGTTTGTGTTTTAATCAATGGCGAAGCAAACAACATAGGCTCAAAGGATCAGCTTTCATTTTAACATTTTAACAAGCAGTCAATAACAAAATATAATGCAAATATAAATATAAGATTTGATACGACTGTATGTACACTGTGTAAACATTCCATTCAATATGTGTTTTATTTCTTTAGCCCTTTTTCTCCCCAATTTTGTGGTATCCAATTGGTTGTTACATTCTTGGTAGTTACAGTTGGTAGTTACAGTTGCCCCATGCCCTGGGGCGGCAGGTAGCCTAGTGGTTAGAGCATTGGACTAGTAACCAAAAGGTTGCTAGATTGAATCCCCGAGCTGACAAGGTAGAAATCTGTCATTCTGCCCATGAACAAGGCAGTTAACCCACTGTTCCTAGGCTGTCATTGTACATAAGAATTTGTTCTAAACTGAGTTGCCTAGGTAAAATAAATAGAAATTCGCTGCAACTCCTGTACAGACTTGGGAGAGGTGAAGGTTGAGGCCACTCGGTAGCCCCCCCCCATTCAACATTTGAATTATAGAGTTAAATAACAAAGAGAGAATTTGAGACTACGTGGCATGAGGAGCTAAAGTATAAACCTTTTGTAAATGGCAGAGGCATTTGTACACAGCAATGATTATTATGGATAAGTAACATAAGACCAGTGAACATAATTTCAGTCAAATAGATGACCAATTCACAGCAGTCACACACATTATAGTCATTTAGCAGACACTCATCCAGATTGACTTACGGGAGCAATTATGGTTAAGTGCCCTGCTCAAGGGCACATCAACATATTTTTCACCTAGTTGGCTCTGGGACTCAAACCAGCGATCTTTTGGTTGCTGGCCCAACACGCTTAACCACTAGGCTACCTGCCACCCACACAGTCAGTCAAGCGATAATTATAGAAACCAAATACCTTTTAATTTCCACAAACACTGTGCTTTGGGAGAAGACTAAAATTGCATCTTTAAACCTTCCAAGCATTTGCAATTTCAACATAGGCTCCACCATTCCTTGGATGATATTATCCCCCTTCTCATGTTTGCTACATCTCATCTTGGCCTTCCTCATATCTGAAAGGTGGCGTCCATTGATTCATGGGAGACTGGAGAGGACTGAGGGACCTATTCCTGCACAAAGCTGTTACAGCTCCTTTAGTGCTGCTTGGATAGTAGGCCTATACTTGCCAGGGGATTTCTAAGAGCCCAGTGTCCTCCCCCCATAATTAGGCCACCCACATTCACAGTCATGCGCCTGGGATGATGTACTCTAAAGGATATCTGTGAACTCCATATTGGAAACGGCTGCTTTTCAATGAATTTACCACTGAATACATTGAGCTAGCTAGCACCTTGCAGTTTTCCTTGTTTTCTGATTTGATGAGCACTGTATCTGAAGGACAGATTCACTTTTTCATTAGCAAGTTGTTTTAGGCTATGACACAGGAATTCACTATTTCTGATGCGCAGTCTGTGATTAACAGTTGTTAGGCTTCTATATTAATGTTCTGTGGATGACTATAGTGACCTTACTGTTTATGAAAGGCTCAGTTATGAATCATACAGGCAGCAGTCTTTTGATTTAATTTGTGGTCCCTTAGATTTCCACAAAGTCTAATCATTCTGATGAATAGAGTGTGACACATTTAAAGTGAATTTAACCTAAATTTTCAAGAACATTTCCTCAAAATCTTTTTATCCTTTGGAGAATGCAGCAAGAAAAATACTCTGGAAAGTCCCCTCTGTAGGTATGTAGTAGGACAAGATGGTTTTATTACAATAAATTATCATTTATTTCTAGTTCTCCAGAAGCCTCTCTCCCAGTTCTTGGAAAAATAAAACATGAATGCATGCTCATCATTTCTGATTAGACCACTTGGGCTTAATGAAATTCTAACCAATTAAATGTGTATGAGCAGTAGAGGGTGGACTTTTGAATTGAACTCAATGTATGAATTTCACATGCTTCAATGTAAAGGTATAGGACATTCCCTCAGTGATCTTGATATCTAGATGTCACGTAATTTCCCAAAAGTTGCTGCCTCCTTCAAATCAAATCAAAATCAAATAAAATTGTATCAAATCTATCAAAATCTAAATGTATTTGTCACATACATCATAAACAACAGTGAAATTCCTTCGGCCCCTTCCCTTTCTTATGGCTTTGGGGTAGAAGCTGTTCAGGGTCCTATTGGTTCCAGACTTTGTGCATCGGCACTGATGCCGGGCGGTAGCAGAGAGGACAGTCTATGACTTGGGTGGCTAGAGTCTTCGACAATTTTTACAGACTTCCTTTGACACCGCCTGGTATAGAGGTCCTGGATGGCAGGGAGCCTGGCCCCAGTGATGTATTGAGACTTATGCACTACCCTCTGTTGCGCCTTGCGGTTGGATGCCAAACAGTTGCCATACCAAGCGGTGATACAGCCAGTCAAGATGCTCTCAATGGTGAAGCTGTAGAACTTTTAAAGGATCTGAGGGCCCATGCCAAATCTTTTCAGCCTCCTGAGGGGGAAGATGCGCTGTCGTGCCTTCTTCACGACTGTTGTGTTATCAAGGCACTAGGGGAGACCCAAATGCAGACACAGGAGGCAGATGGTTGGAGTCGTACAATGTTTATTAATCCAAAAGGGTAGGCAAGAGAATGGTCATGGACAGGCAAAAGGTCAAATGGACTGACCTTAGTGATGTCAGTCCATTTGGTGGGCTTGGTATTTGTTTCTACTTTGTAAATATTTTTAGTAAACTACGTTGTGTTGCTCATCTCTGCTGTCCTGCGCCTGACTCTTTTGCACCAACTACACCAAGCCTTTCTGACAGAATATTTACAAAGTAGAAACAAATACCAAGCCCACCAAATGGACTGACATAAAAAAACGCACACAAACATGGGGAAAACAGAGGGTTAAATAATGAACATGTAATTGGGGAATTGAAACCAGGTGTGTATAAAACAAAGACAAAACAAATGGAAAATAAAAAGTGGATCGGCCCGAACAAGGAGAGGGACCGACTTCGGCGGAAGTCGTGACAACTATTTTACACCTGGGGTTGCTATACATTATTTTTACCCATTTTATAAGAGAATTACCCGAAATTGAAAAAATCCAGGATTTATAAATAAAATCCAGTCTTACTTTATCAAATGCCTTTTCAAAATCCGCTATAAATACCATTCCTGGCTTCTTATATGTTTCATGATGTGCTATTATTTCTAGTAGTTGTCGCATATTATCTCCAATGTATTGTCCATGTAAAAAACCTGTCTGATCAGAATGAAAAATACCTGGTAAAACTCTTTTAATTCTGAATGCTATGCATTTTGCTAGTATTTATGCATCACAACATTGAAGTGTAAGACTGGGTCTTTATATTTGCCATCTGGGTCTTGTTTTAATAATAGAGAAATCAGACCTTCCTGCTGAGTACCTGACAGACTACCATTTCTATAGGAGTAGTTAAAACAATCTAACAATGGAGCTTTTAGTATATAAAAAAATACTTGATATACCTCTACCGGTATGCCGTCAAGCCCTGGGGTTTTTCCAGACTGAAAGGATTTAATAGCCTCAAAAAGTTATTCCTCTGTAATTTGGCCTTCGCACTGATCTTTCTGTACATTTGTTAATTTTAAATATTTTATATTATTTGGAAAGAATTCCTTATCATAATCTTCATTCAGTGGGAAAGGATGAGACGGAAAAGAGAACATGTGCCAAAAATAATTAGCTTCCTCTTTTAAAATATAATTTGGAGAATAATAGATGACTCCATCTTCAGTAACGAATTTCTGCAAATTCTTTTTGTTAGCATTCTTGTGTTGGAGATTCAGAAAGAATTTTGTGCATTTTTCTCCATATTCCATCCAGTTTGCTTTATTTTTGTAATAGATTGCATTAGATCGTTCTTGAATAAGTTTCTCAAGTTCTTTTTGTTTTTCCTCTAACTTATTTTGTATCTCTGTAGTATCGTTTTTATTGCTACCTGTACTATTAGTTCATGGATTTCCCTTGTTAGTCTTGTCTCTTTAGCCAGAAACTGCTTTTTTATTATTGATGAATATGGAATTGAATGACCCCTGAAGGTACATTTAAAGGTATCCCAAACAATAAGGAGATTTGCTGAACCTATATTATACTGGAGAAATTAAGTTATAAATTATTTTGTCTTAGTTAAAAATAAGTTGTCCTCCAGTAAACTTTGATTACATTTCCAATATCCCCGTCCACGTGGAAAATCAATAAGAGTTATGTGAATGCCAATTAGATGACGATCCGATCGCATTCTGTCTCCTATTAAATTTTACCTTTGATGCAACAGAGAAAGTGACAAGAAAGTAGTCTAGACAACTAGCTTGATTAAGTCTCCTCCATGTATATCTCACTAGACTGGGTTTTTTTTTGTCTCCAAATATCCACTATTTCTAATGTGTCCATAATATTTGTGATTTCCTTAAGGGCATGGTGATGATAGTTTGTAGAGTGATTACCTTTACGGTACCTTTAACACTGTGTTATAGTCTCCTACCATAATGATTAGATAATTTGTTGCCTGTAAATTCAATAAATTGGTATAAATGTTTTCGTAAAAGTGTGGATCATCCTGATTTGGACCATATAGATTAATGAGCCACTTTCATATTAAAAGGATCCACCATCCTTGCGAATCATTCCTGACTATTTGCACATTCAGATCGAAATTTTGGTTAATTAACATCATCACACCCTTTGAGTTCCTTTGTCCATTACAGAAAATTATTTCACCACCCCATTCCTTTTTCCACGCAACTTCATCTAAGGATGTAGAGTCAGTTTCCTGTAAACAGTATATGTTACATTCCTTTTCTTTTAGACTGATCTTATTTTTTTATAATCTGATAAACCGTAACTGGCTATACTTATTTCACCCCTTACCATAACTAGGTACTATTCTCAGTCTAAATTGATCATAATTAGTGCTTGTAAAGTTACTGCCATTAGAGGTATTATGAAGGTCAAAACTAGAGCTTTCAAATGTCTGATATTTAGAATTCAAGAAATAGGTTCTAGCAATATTTGTTTTATTCCCTTGCCTGTTTGCCTGTGAGCCAATGCCACAGATGTTAGAAAATTCTTGGTAATCCGTTTGTGAATGTTAACCTGTTTAAAGGTCTTACTCACATTGGCTATGGAGAGCGAGATCACACAGTCGTCTGGAACAGCTGGTTTTCTCATGCATGGTTCAGTGTTGCTTGCCTCGAAGCCAGCATGGAAAGCATTTAGCTCAGACCATAGAAGGTATTTAGCTCCTCTGGTAGGTTCACATCATTGGGCAGCTCGCGGCTGGGTTTTCCTTTGTTTTTAAAATATTTTTCAAATTTTTTATTTAACCTTCATTTAGATAGGCAAGTCAGTTAAGAACAAATTCTTATTTACAAAGACGGCCTATACCGGCCAAACCCAGACGACGCTGGGCCAATTGTGTGCCGCCCTATGGGACTCCCAGTCACGGACGGTTGTGATAGTTTGCAAGTAGATAGTTCTTCTTGGGACAGGTCTCTGTAGTAAAATATATTTGATCTCAATAGAATTTAGATTAATAAATCAATAAACAAATATATATATATGTGGTAAATATGCCAATTGTAAAGCCCTAACATGTGCTTCACAGCACTGCACAGAGTTCTGAAACTTAGTTTCCATAGACCTCTTTGGCACTCTTATGCTTCGGCTACAATGGGAGTGGTTTTCCTACCATAATGTAGCTAGACCTCTTCTGTGTCTGGAATCAATTAAATAGCCTCTAGAGCTGCGTTTACACAGGCAGTCCAATTCTGATCTTTTTTTCCCACTAATTTGATCAATCAGATCAACTCTGGAAAGATCTGATGTGAAAAGATCTGGTATGATTGGTCAAAAGCCCAATTAGTGGATTACAGGTCAGAATTATGTTGCATGTGTAAAAACAGCCTATGTGAAAACAAATCATCACTCAGATGTAAGATTTTAAAACCCATAAAGCCAAATAACCTGAAAAGAAACATTACAAGCTATTTTTATTAAGGTGTTTCTATAGTGTCATTGACCTATAGGCTCTACGATAGTAGAAATGTTAACCTGTTCTCATGTGGAAGTTACGTAATTATCTTATGGGCGTTTCATGTGTGTGCTGCTTGTGTGCAGTCTCAATAACCAATCACACTCCAAGCTCTTGACATGCTACCCGGAGAGGGCAGGGTATCGCTGTTTTTATGATGACGTATTTGGATTGACGTGCCAGTAAACGAGTGACCCTGTCAGTCCACTGCCATGCCCCTCGTTGAAACTTAAACCAATGCATTCACTCGAGTGGAGTCGTCCTGTCTGTTGACAGAGTACGAGCGTAGCAAATAAGATTAAAACCCACTTTTTAAATCCTGGACTAATTTCTTCGAAAACGTTATCGCTACTCTCAGAGGCTTTTGGTGTTGTTTTTGTGTGGCTAGCGTTATATGTTTGGTATCGGAGTGGAATAGTGTGTCCACAAGGAAAGGGAGGAGGATTCATTCTATTCAAGCTGGGCCCCCTTCATGCAAGTGAGTTGTGCTCTCGTGCTGTGCGCTTTTATAATGTATGTACAGTAACTAGTTAGCTAGGCGAACACGTTAGCAAAGTAGCTAGTTAGCATTAAATGCCACGTTAGCATACTGGCTCATAGCTTTACTTGTAGTTAAAGAAGTCTGAATTTATTGTCATGCCATATAACGTCATATTGCTTATTAAATAAAGTAGTACAAGTTTGATTACAACGGAATTTGTTACCCAGTTTTAGTTGCTCGCGACGACCGTGGCAAGCCGACCACTGCAATGCTGGACTTCGATTGATCGTCCTCAGTATAGTGATAATTCCATGAAATGTTGTTATTCATGACAAATTTAAGTCATTATCAGGCATGACAAATGTAGACTCGGGGTAAAAGCTTTTCATTCCAGTAAATGTTAATTTAACTACTAATTAACTAGGTGTCAACATTTCAGGCGTAATTTTTGTTAAACCTAAAGCCAATTGTCTCTAGTAAACTACCTAGCCACTAGTTGACGTTAGCTACCCACTGTAGCTATTCAATTCAGAGGAACTTTTATGTTTACATGACCAAAACAAGTGAAATAAACAAAAGTGAGAAGACACAAAACCACATCAACAAAAACATATTATCATTCTAGACGATGGGAGAGGTTACTGTATACCATAGAGATAGATAGAGGACTCATCTTTGTATCTGTGCCATTATAGCGTCTGACAGCATGGGCAAATTGAAGTACTACATTTTTCACAATTGGCTGATCACTCCTGTGACACGGTCGGACATGAATCCAACAGGGTCACAAGGAGGGATCAGCCAAACAAGTTGGAAGCACTGATATACATGCCTTCAGAAAGTATTAACACCCCTTGACTATTTCCAAGTGTTATAGTGTTACAGCCTGAATTTCAAATGGATTAAATTGAGATGTGTGTCACTAGCCTACACACACAATATCCCATAATGTCAAATTGGAATTATGTTTTTTTTTTTTTTTTTTTACAAATTAATAAAACATAAAAAGATAATGTCTTGAATCAATAAGCATTCAACCGCTTTGTTATGGCAAGCCTAAATAAGTTCAGGAGTAAAAATGTTCATAGTCCATGCAACTTAATAACTCAGTGTGCAAGTGTTTAACATGATTTTTGAATGACAACCTCATCTCAACATACAATTATCTGTAAGGTCCCTCGGTCGGGCAGTGAATTTCAAACACAGATTCAACCACAAAGACCAGGGAGATTTTCCAAGGCCTCGCAAAGAAGCGCACCTATTGGTAGATGGGCAAAAATAACAGAAGCAGACATTGAATATCCCTTTGAGCATGGTGAAGTTATTAATTACACTTTGGATGGTGTATCAATACACTCAGTCACCTCTAAGATACAGGTGTCATTCCTAACTCCGTTGCCAGAGAGGAAGGAAACCACATGAGGCCAATGGTGACTTTGAAATGGTTAGAGTTGAAAGACTGTGATGGGAGAACTGAGGATGGATCAACAACATTGTAGTTACTCCACAATACTAACCTAATTGACAGTGAAAAGAAGGAAGCTTGTACAGAATAAAATATTCCAAATCATGCATCCTGTTTGCAATAAGTTACAAAGTAATACTGCATTTTTTTTGTTGCTTTTGTCCTGAATACAAAGTGTTATGTTTTGGGCAAATTTTACAGCCTTATTGTAAAATTGATTTAAATCATACGTTCTGCTCATCAATCTACACACAATACCCCATAATCACAAACGAAAAAACGTTTTTAGATATTTTTGCAATCGGGGAGCTCTGACAGAGCTCCAGAGTTCCTCTGTGGAGGTGGTTGTCCTTCTGGAAGGTTCTCCCATCTCTGCAGCACCACCAGTCAGGTCTTTATGGTAGAGTGGCCTGACGGAAGCCACTCCTCAGTAAAAGGCACATGACAGCCTGCTTGGAGTTTGCCAAAAGGGACCTAACAGACTCTCAGACCATGAGAAACAAGATTCTCTGGTCTGATGAGACCAAGATTGAACTCTTTGTCCTGAATGCCAAGCGTCACATCTGGAGGAAACCAGGCACCATCCCTAAGGTGAAGCATGGTGTTGGCAGCATTATGCTGTGGGGATGTTTTTGAAAACCTGCTCCAGAGTGCTCCGGACCTCTGGGGCGAAGGTTCACCTTCCAACAGGACAACGCAGAAGTGGCTTTGGGACAAGTCTCTGGATGTCCTTGAGTGGCCCAGCCAGAGCCCGGACTTGAACCCGATCGAACATCTCGAGAGAGACCTGAAAATAGCTGTGCAGTGACGCTCCCAATCCAACCTGACAGAGCTTGAGGATCTGCAGAGAAGAATGGGAGAAACTCACCAAATACAGGTGTGCCAAGCTTGTAGAGTCATACTCAAGAAAACTTGAGGCTGCAAAAAGTGCTTTAACCTCTTAACTTCTTAGGGAGCAGCGCATGAGGTGACCGTTTTGGAGACCCTGGCGTGCCCAAAGTAAAATGCCTCCCATTCAGGCCCAGAAAATAGGATATGCACATATTTAGTACCATTGGATAGGAAACACTCTGAATTTCCTAAAAGTGTTAACCATTTGTCTGTGAGTAAAACAGAACGGATATGGCAGGCGAAACCCCGAGGACTTTCTGTCCTGGAAAAAGTGGTTTTGACACTGCTCATTTGGAACCCATCCCTTATGAAAATGCCCATATAAGGGCATATGAATGCAGTACCTATCGCTTCCTCTGGATGTCAACAGTGTTCAGATTTGTTTTAGATGCTATTAAAGCAGAGAAGAAGACTAATCAGGAAGTGTCCCCAGAGATGTCAATAGAAGAGGACGCGCGCTCTCGCCAAGCGCGCTCTGTGGTTTTTTCCTTTCTTATAGCCCAGTTTATATTCCGGTTGAATTATTATAGTAAATATACATAAAAGTGTTCCTAAGGATACATTAAAAAGGATGTTTGATTGTTCTTGGACAAGTTTATAGGTATAAGTTGAACGAGTTCTCTTCACGTTTCAATGGACGCTGTAGTTTCTGATTATAACGCGCGAACCAAACAGAGATTTATGGATATAATACATTACTTTTTCTAACAAAAGAACCATGGATTGTATTCGTTGGACACTTGGGAAGCCATCAGCAGGTAATTGATTTGTTTTCGCTGTGAAATGTGTTTTCTGTGAACCGTGGAGGCTTATGAATTCATGGTAATAGTAAAAATATGTTAGGTGCTACCCTCAAACAATCAAATGTGGTGCTTTTTTAATTTTTTTATTTGGCGCCTTGCATTTCACCTGGTAGTGTCGGGAGTGGGGCGCTAGCGCCGCAGCGCACCTTACTGGTCCTTAAGAAGTTAAGCATCATTAAGGAGCGCTGGGGCGCTAGCGGGCCGTTCCCGACACTACCCGGTGAAATGTAAGGCACCAAATTCAAAATCCAAAAGTTGAATTATTAAACATTCATCAATATACAACTCTTGCATAGTCATCAAAAGCTTTGATACTTGGCAATATCACAGCGTTGTCAAATTTCAAAAAGGCTTTACGGCGAAAGCACAACATTTGATTGTTTTGAGGATAGCACCTCATATATTTTCCACATTAGCATAAATTCATATCCAGCGCGGGTCATACAAAACCCATATAAGAGCTAAAATAAATCACTTACCTGTTGAAGAACTTCTGCTGAGGGCATCCCAAGTGTCCAACGAAGACATCCAATGGTTCTTTTGTTGCAAAAAAGTCTATTATTATATCCATAAATCTGTTTGGTTGGCGCGTTATGTTCAGAAAATCCACCGTTGAGTCGCCCATTGAACCGTGAAGAGAACGCATTAATATTATACCTATCAACTTTGTCCAAACAAATCAAACATCATTTTTAATGTATCCTTAGGTATCCGTTTATGTATATTTACTATAATATTTCAACCGGATTATAGCCTGAACGATAGGAAAGGAAAAAAACACAGAGCGCGCGAGACCGTGAACGCGCATGTCATTCTATTGAGTTCCGGGGGTCCACGTCTAAATTCTTCTTCTATTTGCTTCTAATTCAACCTAACGTCTTGAAACCCTGTCTAAAGACTGTTGACATCCAGTGGAAGCCATAGGTACTGCAGTCTAGGTCCTAGATAACATTGAATCCTATAGGCAGCCAGGAGAATAAGGTCGTCTTATTTTCCTCTGGTTTTCGCCTGCTACATCAGTTCTGTTATACTCAGACATTATTTTAATGTGCATATTCTAGTTTCTGGGCCTGAGTGGCAGGTATTTTACTTTGGGCACGCCAGACTCTCCAAAACCGACACCTCGTCTGCCGCTACCTAAGTATTAACAAAGTTCTGAGTAAAGTGTCTGAATACTTATGTAGAGTTGAAGTCGGAAGTATACATACACTTAGGTTGAAGTCATTAACTCATTTTTCAACCTCTCCACAAATCTCTTGTTAACAAACTATAGTTTTGGCAAGTCGGTTAGGACATCTACTTTGCATGACACACAAGTAATTTTTCCAACAATTGTTTAGACCGATTACTTCACTTATACATTCACTGTCTCACAATTCCAGTGGGTCAGAAGTTTACATACACTAAGTTGACTGTGCCTTCAAACAGCTTGGAAAATTCCATACAATTATGTAATGGCTTTTAGAAACTTCTGATAAGCTAATTGACATAATTTGAGTCAATTGGAGGTGTACCTGTGGATGTATTTCAAGGCCTGCCTTCAAACTCAGTGCCTCTTTGCTTGAAATCATGGGAAAATCAAAAGAAATCAGCCAAGACCTCAGAAAAAGTCAAGTCTGGTTCATCCTAGAATGAAATTTCCAAACGCCTGAAGGTACCACGTTCATCTGTACAAACAATAGTATGCAAGTATAAACACCATGGGACTACGCAGCTGTCATACTGCTCAGGAAGGAGACGTGTTCTGTCTCCTAGAGATGAACGTACTTTGATTCGAAAAGTGCAAATCAATCCCAGAACAGCAGCAAAGGACCTTGTGAAGATGCTGGAGGAAACCGGTACAAAAGTATCTATATCCACAGTAAAACGAGTCCTATATTGACATAACCTGAAAGGCCGCTCAGCAAGGAAGAAAGGCCGCTCAGCAAGGAAGAAAGGCCGCTCAGCAAGGAAGAAACCACTGCTTCAAAACCGCCATAAAGATGTCAGACTATGGTTTTCAACTGCACAAGGGGACAAAGATCGTACCTTTTGGAGAAATTTCCTCTGGTCTGATGAAACCAAATATAGAACTGTTTGGCCATAATGACCATCGTTATGTTTGGAGGAAAAGGGGGGAGGCTTGCAAGCCGAAGAACACCATCCCAACCGTGAAGCACAGGGGTGGCAGCATCATGTTGTGGGGGTTCTTTGTTGCAGGAGGGACTGGTGCACTTCACAAAATAGATGGCATCATGAGGGGAAATTATGTGGATATATTGAAGCAACGTCTCAAGACATCAGTCAGGAAGTTAAAGCTTGGTCGCAAATGGTTATTCCAAATGGACAATGACCCCAAGCATACTTCCAAAGTTGTGGCAAAATGGCTTAAGGAAAACAAAGTCAAGGTATTGGCGTGGCCATCACAAAGCCCTGACCTCAATCCCATAGAAAATTTGTGGGCAGAACTGAAAAAGTGTGTGCGAGCAAGGAGGCCTACAAACCTGACTCAGTTACACCAGCTCTGTCAGGGGGAATGGGCCAAAATTCACCCAACTTATTGTGGGAAGCTTGTGAAAGGCTACCAGAAACATTTGACCCAAGGTAAACAATTTTAAAGGCAATGCTACCAAATACTAATTGAATGTATTTAAACTTATGATCCACTGGGAATGTGATGAAAGAAATAAAAGCTGAAATAAATAATTCTTTCTACTATTATTCTCATTCATATTACATTCTTAAAATAAAGTGGTGATCCTAACTGACCTAAGACAGGGAATTTTTACAAGGATTAAATGTCAGGAGTTTTGATACACCATTAGCCAAATACCTTTAAACTCACTTTATGTTAACTTCTGACTTCAACTGTAAATGTGATATTTCAGTTTTATTTTTAATACATTTAGCAAAAATGTCTAAACCTGTTTTTGCTTTGTCATTATGGGGTATTGTGTGTTGATAGAGGGGGAAAAAACGATTTAATCTGTTTTGGATAAGGCTGTAATGTAACAATATGTGGAAAAAGTCAAGGGGTCTGAATACTTTCCCAAGGCACACATTACACTTTTGTTGCTGCTACTCTGTTCTTTATTTTACTCTTATTATTATCTATCCTGATGCGTAGTCACTTTACCCTGCACTCCCTGTACTCCCTGTATATAGCTCCATTGTTGTGCGTGTTACGGTAAAGTCTACACCGGTTGTATTCGGCGCATGTGACAAATATATAACCTTTAAAAAAAAATTGTTTTATTGTGGCGCAGCGGTCTAAGGCACTGCATCTCAGTGCAAGAGGCTTCACTACAGTCCCTGGTTCGAATCCAGGCTGTATCACATCCGCCGTGATTGGGAGTCCCATAGGGCGTCGGGTTTGGCCGGGGGTATGCCGTCATTGTAAATAAGAATTTGTTCTTAACTGACTTGCCTAGGCAAATAAAGAAGAAGAAAAAAAACCTTAGAGCTATTTATTACAAATTTTACAGTCCCCAATACAACAACAAAATACTTAAACACGTATCTTTGTCCTTGAAACATTTCAAATTGAAATACTCTAGAATTCCATTAATTTCTATGGAGGACTGGTCTGTGCAACATTTCCAAGCACATTATTAATTTCCAAATTCTTCAAGCTCTGTCATATTGGTTGTTGATCATTCCTAGACTACCATTTTCAGGTCATGCCACAGATTTAAAGTAAAATAAGTAAAAACTGTAACGCGACCACTCAGGCACATTCACGGTCTTCTTGGTTTCCTACTCCAGTGTAGATTTGGCCTTCTAGTTTACTGTGCCGCTGAAAGGTGAATTCATCTCCCAGTGCCTGGTGGACAGCAGACAACCAGGCTTTCCTCTTTTTTTTTTCTCTCTCTTCTTCTTTATAGTAAGCACGCTGAAAAGCATAGTGCATAAGGGAAGTACCTTTGATAGGGGAGGCGCATGCAAGGAGATGAGGAAGTTGGGCTAGGATGGAAGAAAATGTATAGTAAAACCTACAAAATGGTGAACGTAAACCAGGGGAAAAAATGCACTACCCTCCCCTGTGCTCAATATACATTTTTTTTTAAACACAACCCTCCCAAAAGCAAAAAAAAAATAGTTAGGCCCCCCTTCCCCCACACCACAGTAAATTTATTACTGTCCCTATTTTGCTGGTACCTTTCTTGTACATGTAGCCACCACCGATTTTAAAATGTATGTGATCATAAGTCTTACGCAATGTGTTGCAAATGACTTCTGTTCTGTATTGCAGGTCAGGTGTACCTTCTCAAGGCCACTGTTGCAGGCCATATACTCATGGAAACACTGCCGGAGGCACCATAGGGGTGCGGTGGATAACCAAGCTTTGAGAATGACCTGAAGACAAGTTAAAACAATAATCACCCAAAGAACTATTGAGGACTAGAATGCTCATTAAGTGTTGTGTTTAGCTTTTTGGGCTTTTTTTATTTGCTCCGTTAATATATTCTCAGAAAACCTGAGGAGTTGGTGGAACTCTAACCTGCCCGAACAAGTTATTCACAGCCGTGTTGATTTAAAAGAATATATATATATAACAACAAAAAACACCCCTGTGAAAAGTCTCTACGATGGCCGCAGAAGGATATCAGTACAGGGCACTTTATGATTACAAGAAGGAGCGAGAGGAGGACATTGACCTCCATGTGGGGGATATCTTAACAGTGACCAAAGGGACCCTGGTGGCCCTAGGGTACAGCGACGGCTTGGAGGAAAGGCCAGAGGACATTGGCTGGCTGCCTGGCTTTAATGAAACCACTCAGGAAAAGGGAGACTTTCCAGGGACATATGTGGAGTTCATTGGGAAGAAGAGGATCTCTCCTCCCACTCCGAAGCCGAGACCCCCCAGACCCTTACCCGTGGCCCCGGGCTCCTCCAAGGCTGACTCTGGTGATGAACTAGGTGAGTGATAAACAGTCTGAGCCTTCTTCAACCGAACTCCAAAACCCCAACCCCAAGGTTTCTTGGACCTGGTATTGTGATGCAGTTGTGATTTGCACAGTACTAAACAATGTTCACATTGTAACTAAAAAAACTAAACAGAAACAATTCAAACATTTCACACTGCATGGGTAAAATGTCAAGCTGGGTGATATAGACAAATCCATATCATGATAAATTTACTGAATTATCACTAACGATAAATTTAATGATAAGTTGGTACATACATTTTTTCACTTAACTGCTACTACTGCTACTTTGAATGTTGTAGCTATTAATTGTCCAATTAACAAAAAACATGTTAGCAAACTTATTTATTTGGTCGGTGTAATTTTAGGTTCTTGTCCCAGCTCTTTTTTTTGTTTTACATGCCCCACAAACCCCATCGCAGGTTTTGATTGAATAGGCTCCTACGTAATTAAGTCAAACTTTTCTCCTGCGTTAACAATCAGTTGCTGAAACAAAATGCCAAACCAAAGGCTAATCCACCATTGGTTTGCAAGCAGCCAAGCTGACGTGTAACCTTGCTGTAGAGGTGGTGGAATAGTTCATCCTTCACATAGACTAACCTCTTGTTAACATTACCACTGAGTTTTAGATAGCCCTTACAACCCCTCTGTTGGATTTAATCAAAAATACTTTTAAACCTACAAAGCAAATACAGATGTTCGGCTGCTTTGCAAATACCCTACCCCTTACATTTCAATCGTCCCTCAATGGTGTATGCTTCTTTTTGAAAGCACTTGAAAGACTCTGCCCTGATGTTATAGCATTACATTCACAGAATTTCCCATTTGAGTTGGATGGGCCTTGTGCATTTGTGACATTTCAGACTTTGTTCCTTCACCATTGAGAATCTGTGTTTGGAAGCAATTTGGTCAAACCACAGTAGTAATTCAACCCATTGGGCTTACTTCATGGTTCCATTTACACTCTCTGCTCCAGGGTAGTATTGTGTTGCACAGCCCATGTTGCACATGGTTGTGTTGTAGCAAGGACACACAGAAGATTGTAGACGCCTCATATTGAAATCGTATAAGATAAAAAGTTATGGATTCCAATGCCTAACCTTTATTAGATTTGTTCTCTACCTACAGCAAATAGATCCCCAAAGGGATGGTAACATCTATGTAAGAGACCAAAGCAAACAATGCCTGATTTATGTTATCTTTATGTTGTGTTGGATGCATTTGCTAAAGCAATCCATTTGGCTATCTACAAAATATTAGCCTATTCTATCTCTTGTCTAATATTATCCTATCTCTTAGACAAACCACTGCCCAGTTTATTGCTAAACTGATTAGCAGATGTGCGTCACAGATCTCTACGCATCCAAGCCTTCAATTAGGGCCTGTGGAAACCTGTTGCCTTGGAGTTAGAAAAAAGCAGAGGTGTTTTCAAGCTGCAATAATTGCAGAGAACCTAATATTTACAAAATTACAGGTCCACACGATTGTCACAATCATGTTTTTTTGTCCCTCTTCTTTCATCATAGAGAATGGGTAAAGATATTTAGCTTTTTTTTTATGTTGCGTACCTGGCTGTATGCTTTTTGGTCACGCTAAATGGAACGATTGCATCCTGTGAAGTTTCCAATTATTATTTGTTATGATGATTGCTAAACTGTTTACTACAATGTTTACTAAACATCAGATTGGTGTAGCCTATGCGCCAACGTTTGCAAAGGAGCCATTTCCTTGACAGTTTATTTCTTTACATCAAGCCTAAGCCCAAGCAAGTCAGTTGACATTTTTTCCTTTTTGTTTCGGGTTACCCTATTTGCCCATCCAGTTTGGTCCATTTGGTTACTTTGGCCCAGCGTCAAACACTAGCTGAGAAAGGGGACTCGCATGGTGGGACTACAATGGCAGCTTTGATAACAAGTGGCAGTGCTCACATAGCCCCACTGAATGCTAACCAGGGCCGGGGGACAATGGGGCTTGGCTCCGGTCCAGTGCATTGTGGTGCTGTGCAGCACCTGGTACCAGCTCAGTGGTTGGACTGCTTGACCACTACTCTTTGAAACTCCTCCTGGCCTGCATCAAAAATATTTTTATTTTCGCTATAGGCACAATTATTATTTTTGCTTTTTGCTATCATGCTATTTTCTACTGACTAATCCACGTGAAATAAATGGCCCAGATCTGATTTGGAAGCCTGTCTGTTTGCATTGGGTATATTTTTGGGGAGATTATTTTGGCCTGGCTAAGAAAATCTGTCATTCTGACCTTTTGTTATCGAAGGGTTTTTTGATATTCCGTTAACAAAAGATGACTAGAGTAATTTTTGTGTTGTGGAAAAGCCTCGAGTCCACGCGATTGCATATCACACCTTTTGAAATGTCATTTTTTTTTTACGATGGTACATCATGTTTTCTTAGTTTTTTTTCATCTACCTATTATAAAACCAAAACAACCCGGGCTGTTTCAGGCAACACCCGACACAATTCTATATGGCCTCTCGAGTCTACAACACTTTGTAAGTAGAAAGACATGCATCTTTAAAGATGCTGTGGCCTATATTCAGGCTCTCTGACTTTGCGTAGATCTGTCAGCTCACCTATACAACAGGCTCTGGTGGCCTGGTTTCCATTTCCTGTCCTTTGTGGTGCGATTGTGAAATTCTTTAGCTGGGGCTTGCAGGGTGAGTAACGAGCCATATGTGAAGGGGACATGTGGTGAAGGGGCATGACTGTGGTTGAGTGGCAGCGCTGAGCACCGAGCAAGTGTGAATGTAGCACCAGGAGAAGAAAAGTCTCTGTGTCACGGAAAGGGGGAGAGAGTGCTTGAGTTTGGGAGGGAGAAGTGTGAGAGGCAAGGGGCTGGGGAAAGGGATTGGTGAGCTGAGTGATCAGGGCTGCAGGCTGGCTGGCGAGAAAGGAGAGGGGCTGGGAGGCGTGGGGACTAAGGCCTGGGGAGGCTAAGGGGTGAGGAGGGTTCTGGGCTGGAGGGAGTCTTGTTGCTCCAGAGTGTGATTTATTCCCACTGAGGGATCTGGCAGATCGCCTCTTTCTTCCTTTCCTCCAGTGCTTCAGCTTTTTTCTCTCACCCTCCTCTTTTTTTAATGTTTTGATGTTCTTGGAGTCGGTCCCTGCTGGGGGGGTGGGAGGAGAGCGTAGGCTTGGAAAGGGGCCTCAGCTCTCACTGAGCCACAGGGGTTTACTTCAGAGCAGCAGATGTGGAGAGAGGGAAAGAGTGAGAGAGGGCTGGGCTGGGCTTGGAGAAGCATTCCGGTTCATTCCAGCTCCTAGACTTTTTAGAACACCAGCATGCTCCTGCTCCTTTCCTAGGCCTCTCGACTGAATCATGTAGCCAGCCAGCCTTGAAAAGAGGACCTTCACTCTGGGCCTGAAAACCACTGAGAAGAAGGAAGCGTAACTTTCAGTTCCCAACTTACATTCACTTATTTTGTCTGGCAGGCTCGAACCAGAAAATCTTCCTACTAACTCCTCCCTTGTAGAACATTTTAAACAGTGTTTGATGTGATCCTGGTGTTGTGAGGCCATTTTAAGCAGCCGAGGTTGTTTATTGTGTGACAAAACAATACACTAGAGTGTCCCTCTGGTTTATAACCAGCTATACTTGTGTCTGAGTTTTCTGTCACCACCGGCCTAGTGGTGGGGACCAGCTGACAAGAGTGCTGACTACTGTCGTCATTCATTTGGATCGCCCATTGATACCATAACATATTCTAACCGCAATTCAATTGTGAAATCTCTCACATTCCAATTGCCTCCCATGGACAACGTTTGAATAATGTGTGATGGTTGATAGCTTATGTACTTTATTGCAGACGGTGTGGACAAAGCCACATTCCTGCTTCGTGTGTATGCAGCTATTAGCACAATATAAATACCATAGTGTATATAGACAAAAAAAATAAGAATAACTATTCAAACTATACAGGAGCTTCTCATGTAAACCATATTGCACATAATGCTGCACACTTGATTTAATGAAACGATTCACAAATGTGTGGACATTTTAAATGCCTTTCTAATTTTCAACAACGAAGGCCTAATTCTTGCAGGGACATGTGGCTTTGGAGCGCCATTGTCTTTACCCTGTAACATTCAGAGGGGGGTATGTGGTGTAGATGTGTCCCACACTACCTACGGAGGTGGTTCGGAAATAAGAGATGTTGATCTACATCCATCTCTTTACACTGCAAAAATATGTGTCATGGGGTTTGTCTCATCAAACTACTGTTGTTTATAGTAGAGCCCAAACCGATTTATCGGCTGATATTATACTTTTACGGATGTATTTGTTTTAACATTTAATCCACCGAAAATGTCAAAATAATGCGGAGAAAACACTTCCGAAGAAAAAAAGCCGTTCTTCAAAGAATGACTTTATTTTTGCATTTCATTGTTTGTCCTGAATAGGGCACTCTTTACATGGCTATAAACCCGTCTTGCATTGGCGCGCTACAGCAAGACTGGACACTATAATTCAACACAACTACACCAGTTGGAGACTGGTGGAGAGTGAACTACTGTGAACTAACTGTTACTGCTTTTATGGTGAGTGCTGAATAGAGAAGCTTGCATGCTAATTAAAGGGCAAAAAATACACACTGACCATATACTGTTATTAAGTGTCATGGTTGGGCGTCGTGACAAATCGTGGATGCTATGCTCAAATGTAATCCGTTAAGTGCTAAGAACATTCAACTATGGTAACGCAAACGTTACAGCCCTTTACGTGAAGCCCGCTAAATATGGTGTGTTTTATATTTTGCTTTTTTGAAGGGTATTCCTCAAGCTTTGTCTTCAGAGACACCAAAAAATGTAGCAGGTTACAAGGTAGTGTTTCATATTTACGTTTTGATGTATGGGTTGTCATTTGTCAGGGACTGGTCCAAATTCACGTTTTGCCATCCAGCCTGTGTGAGTACTTGACGCCGTTCACTGAGGGGTTAGTGTTATCCGGGATCCTTAGGACATAACCCCTACCCTTACCCAACCTGAACCTTGACCCTTACTGTAATCATTTTAAATTTCAACTTCAACTGTGTAGGGACATCCCAAGGATCCAGAATTGCAAGGACTGTTCATTGAGGCAATGCTTGGGACAGCTTCCGGCGCCGACAGAGATGGCAGCCTCGCTTCACGTTCTCAGGAAACTATGCAGTATTTAGTTTTTTTTATGCATTCTTCTTACATTGTTACCCCGGGAATATTAAGTTTTATTACATACAACCGAGAGAAACTATTGGATATAAGAGCAACGTCAACTTACCAACATTACGACCAGGAATACGACTTTCCCGAAGCGGATTCTCTGTTTGGTACCCCAACCAGGACAATAGACTGGATCCCAGCCGGCGACTCAAAACAACGGCGGCGCAGGAGAAGGGGGAAACGCGGCGGTCTGTTGGTCAGGCTATGTCGACGGTCGCATCGTGCACCTCTCCCGAGTATTTTAATCGCTAATGTCCAGTCTCTGGACAACAAGGTGGATGAAATCTAAGCGAGCGTTGCCTTTCAGAGAGACATCCGAGACTGCAACATTCTTTGCTTCGCGGAAACATTGCTCACTCAGGACACGTTATCAGAGTCTGTACAAAGAAATTCATCGGACTCTATGTGAATTGGAAACCACATATCCTGAGGCAGCATTTATTGTGGCTGGGGATTTTAATAAGGCTAATTTGAGAACAAGGCTCCCGAAATTTCACCAGCATATCGAATGTGCCACCCGGGCTGGTAAAATCCTGGATCATTGTTATTCCAACTTCCGTGATGCATACAAGGCTATTCTCCGCCCACCTTTCGGCAAGTCTGACCATGACTCCATTTTGTTTCTCCCAGCCTACAAACAGAAACTAAAACAGGAAACGCCCGTTCTCAGGTCTGTTCAACGCTGGTCCGACCAATCTGATTCCACGCTGCAAGATTGCTTCGAGCATGTGGACTGGGATATGTTCCGCATAGCGTCGGACAACAACATTGATGTATACGCTGATTCGGTGAGCGAGTTTATTAGCAAGTGCATTGGTGATGTGGTACCCATAGCTAGAAACGTGTGGTACCCATTCCCCAACCAGAAACCGTGGATTGATGGCAGCATTCGCGCAAAACTGAAAGCGCGAACCACTGCTTTTAACCAGGGTAAGGCTACTGGAAACATGACTGAATACAAACAGTGTAGCTATTCCCTCCGCAAGGCAATCAAACAAGCTAAGCGTCAATATAGAGACAAAGTAGAGTCACAATTCAACGGCTCAGACACGAGAGGAATGTGGCAGGGTCTACAGTCTATAACGGACTACAAAAAAAGAAAATCAGCGCCGTCGCGGACCACGACGTCCTGCTCCCAGACAAACTAAACAACTTCTTTGCTCGCTTTGAGAATAATACAGTGCCACCGACACGGCCCGCTACCAAAACCTGCGGGCTCACCTTCACCGCAGCCAACGTGAGGAAAACATTTAAATGTGTTAACCCTCGCAAGGCTGCTGGCCCAGATGGCATCCCTGGCCGTGTCCTCAGAGAATGCGCAGACCAGCTGGCTTGTGTGTTTACGGACATATTCAACCAGTCCCTATCCCACTCTGCTGATCCCACATGCTTCAAGAGGGCCACCATTGTTCCTGTTCCCAAGAAAGCTAAGGTGACTGAGCTCAATGACTATCGCCCCGTAGCACTCACTTCCGTCATCATGAAGTGCTTTGAGAGACTAGTCAAGGATCATATCACCTCCATCCTGCCAGACACCCATGACCCACTCCAATTTGCTTACCGTCCCAATAGGTCCACAGACGACGCAATCGCAATCACACTGCATACTGCCCTAACCCATCTGGACAAGAGGAATACTTATGTAAGAATGCTGTTCATCGACTACAGCTCAGCATTTAACACCATAGTTCCCTCCATTAAGCTCGAGACCCTAGGTCTCGATCCAGCCCTGTGCAACTGGGTCCTGGACTTCCTGACGGGCCGGCCCCTGGTGGTGAGGGTAGGAAACAACACCTCCACCCCGCTGATCCTCAACACTGGCGCCCCACAAGGGTGCGTTCTCAGCCCTCCTGTACTCCCTGTTTACCTATGACTGCGTGGCCAAGCACGCATCCAACTCAATCATCAAGTTTGCTGACGACACTACAGTGGTAGGCTTGATTACCAACAACAACGAGACGGCCTACAGGGAGGAGGTGAGGGCCCTCGGAGTGTGGTGTCAGGAAAATAACCTCTCACTCAATGTCAACAAAACAAAGGAGATGATCGTGGACTTCAGGAGAAGGAGCACCCCCCTATCCACATCGATGGGACAGTAGTGGAGAAGGTGGAAAGTTTTAAGTTCCTCGGCGTACACATCACGGACAAACTGAAATGGTCCACCCACACAGACAGTGTGGTGAAGAAGGCGCAACAGCGCCTCTTCAACCTCAGGAGGCTGAAGAAATTCGGCTTGTCACCAAAAACACTCACAAACTTTTACAGATGCACAATCGAGAGCATCCTGTCGGGCTGTATCACCGCCTGGTACGGCAACTGCTCCGCCCACAAACGTGGCTCTCCAGAGGGTAGTGAGGACTGCACAACGCATCACCGGGGGTAAACTACCTGCCCTTCAGGACACCTACACCACCCGATGTCACAGGACGGCCAAAAAGATCATCAAGGACAACAACCACCCGAGCCACTACCTGTTCACACCGCTATCATCCAGAAGGCAAGGTCAGTACAGGTGTATCAAAGCTGGGACCGAGAGACTGAAAAACAGCTTCTACCTCAAGGCCATCAGACTGTTAAATAGTCATCACTAACATTGAGTGGCTGCTGCCAACATACTGACTTAAATCTCTAGCCAGTTTAAAAATAGGAATTGGATGTAATAAATGTATCACTAACCACTTTAAACAATTTTCTATATAAAGTTTACATATCCAACATTACTCATATCAAATGTATACACTGTACTCTAAACCATCACCCGAATCTTGCCTATGCCGTTCGGCCATCGACTCAAATCTCTATCCACTTTAATAATTATAATTGGATGAAATAAAAGTATCATTAGCCACTTTAAACGATGCATTTATATAATGTTTACATGTTACTCATCTCATATGTATATGCTGTACTCCGTACCATCTACTCCATCTTGCCTACGCCGATCAGCCATCGCTCATCCATATATTTATATGTACATACTCGTATTAATTCCTTTTACTCTTGTGTGTGTATAAGGTAGTTGTTGTGAATTTGTTAGATTACTTGTTAGATACTACTGCATGGTCGGAACTAGAAGCACAAGCATTTCGCTACACTCGCATTAACATCTGCTAACCATGTGTATGTGACAAATACAATTTTATTTGATTTGAAGAGGCAACGCTGTGCCGGCAGCGAATTTTGTGTTGTTTTTCCTTTCAACTTCCAGAAGTCAGTGGCTACAATTGATGAAAACATAGCTAAATACTAGGGATGCACGCTATATCGGTGAACATATTGGTATCGTCCGATATTAGCTAAAAATGCCAACATTGGTATCGGCCCGATGTCTAGTTTAACAACGATGTGCAAAACCGATGTCAAAACTGACGTGCATACCTATATAACGTAGGTACATGACTTAATGACGTCACGTAAAATTTTGCGCTACATGTGCAACACAGCATTCTGAACCTAGCCCACAATGTCTGCTGTGTGGATCGAGCAGTCAACAAGTCGAGCAGTCATTTGAAAGAGTAGGAACATTTCAGCAAGACAACTCAAAGGTGAAATCCATTAACGCCAAGATAATGGAGTTCATTTCCCTTGAGAATCAACTGTTCGGTCGAGCACCGGTACACATGTTGCCCTACCGGAGTTACACAGTAATAGCGTCACTGATATTAGCTTCACGACATACTATGGAATGTTGGACCCGTTTGGGTCTTTGCGTGTCAAAAAAGATATACCTATAAACTTGTCCAAGAACAATCAAACATCCTTTTTAATGTATCCTTAGGAACACTTATGTATATTTACTATAATAATTCAACCGGAATATAAACTGGGCTATAAGAAAGGAAAAAACCACAGAGCGCGCCTGGCGAGAGTGCGCGTCCATCTCTGGGGGCACTTCCTGATTCTTCATCTTCTCTGCTCTAAAAGCATCTAAAAAAAATCTGAACACTGTCTCGAGACTGTTGACATCCAGAGGAAGCATTCATGTACTGCATTCATATGCCCTTATATGGGCATTTTCATAAGGGAGGGGTTCCAAATGAGCAATGAGTCAAAACCACTTTTTCCAGGACAGACATTCCTCTGGGTTTCGCCTGCCATATCCGTTCTGTTTTACTCACAGACAAATGGTTAACACCTTTAGAAAATTCAGAGTGTTTCCTATCCAATGGTACTAAATAGGTGCATATCCTATTTTCTGGGCCTGAATGGGAGGCATTTTACTTTGGGCACGCCAGGGTCTCCAAAACGGTCACCTCATGCCCTGCTCCCTAAGAAGTTAACTATTTAACTGTACTAGAATGCTTAAAAGGCCGCTAAAAATTTTAATATTGGTTATCGATATCGTTTTTTGGGGGGCAAGGAAAATATTGGATATCGGTATCGGTCAAAAATGTAATATTGGTGCATCACTACTAAATACCAATGTGTCATGTCGTTGAGCTTAGGTTTCAGTGCCTATGCAATTTTTTTTCTGGAATCAGTGCAGTTTATTCTCCTTTCACTAGAGTAACATAGAGTGGCACACAATTGGCCGGGGTAGGCCATCATTGTAAAATAAGAATTTGTTCTTAACTGTTTTCTTCTATAAAAAAATCGTCCCTTTATGTAAAATCATCCCTTTGTGGTGCTTAAGTTAATGTTCTTTCCTCAAATGTAAGGAATCAGCTTTCTGATTTTAAGTAGTGTTAAAAAAAAAAGTATAACTTTTTTTGCTTTAATATTTGCAGATATATTGGTTATCTGTAAATATTTCCACTTTAAAA
Organism: Brachymystax lenok tsinlingensis; assembly: GCA_030435695.1. Classification (NCBI taxonomy): domain Eukaryota; kingdom Metazoa; phylum Chordata; class Actinopteri; order Salmoniformes; family Salmonidae; genus Brachymystax; species Brachymystax lenok. The sequence continues at coordinate 24,523,423 of CM059815.1, forward strand.
TTGGTATAGGATCCTAAAATTGGATATTGGTTGGCCCTAGGGTTAAGTTCTATGTTTATGATTCACACTGGCTTTTATCAGTCTCAACAGTTTCTCAGAATGTTCTTAGAAATGGTTGAAGTAAATTCTGCCAAACTGATTGTTCCCCAACAAGTCCCTACAAGGCACATAGGCTACGTGCTCCATCTTGCTCAAGGAAATATTTGAAGCTGTTATTGTCCCTGATTCTTATCGAAGTAGGCCTACATGTTTGTCATTCTTTGGAGACAATTTCCCTCTAACTTTCAACTTAATGTAACCTAAATGCTCAGACACACCGGTAGGATTGTCAAACGTACTTAGCACCTCTGAATAGATAGTGTCGGCAGTCAATCTCTTTTGTGTTCAGACAGCTTGGAAGTTGAAAGCCACTCAGCCTTGTTAAAATACTCCAAACCAGAAGGTGGTAGTAGTGTTTTTTTAGCAGTGCTAACACAGGTAGCTCTTTCATGGAAACGAGCTAATCCATTGTGATTTAACTTCTTAGGGAGTGGCAGCAGAGGTGACAGTTTTGGAGAGTCTGGCATGCCCAAAGTAAAATGCCTGCCACTCAGGCCCAGAAAATAGGATATGCACTTAATTAGTACTTTTGGATAGGAAACACTCTGAAGTTTCTAAAAGTGTTAAAATAATGTATGTGAGTATAACAGAACTGATATAGCAGGCGAAAACCAGAGGAAATCCATCCAGGTTTTGCAGGTTTTTTTTTGTACATAACCTTTTTTGTCCAGCCTGCCTATTGATTTCTATGTTATCCAGGACTGAGACTGCAGTACCTATGGCTTCCACTAGATGTCAACAGTCTTTATACAGTGTCTGGAGGCTCTAGCACCAAGCAGAACAGATAGGAGAAAGTAGTAAAGGGACAACATTTGTCAACAACGTTTCGCGGGTGCGAGATTGTGAGCGCGCCCCACTTTATTTTCCTTTCCTATCGTTCACGTTATAGTCTTTTTTTTTTTTTTTTTGGGAGAAAGTGTATAGGTATAATTTGAACGTGTTCTCTTCACGGTTCAATGGGCGACTCGACGGCGGATTTTCTGATCATAACGCGCCAACCAAACAGAGATTTATGGATACAATAAATGACTTTTTCTAACAAAAGAACCATTGGATGTCTTCGTTGGACACTTGGGAAGCCCTCAGCAGAAGTTCTTCGGAAAGTTAAGAGATTTATTTTAGCTCTTATATGGGTTGTGTGTGGCCCACGCTGGATATGAATTTATGCTAACGTGGAAAATAGGAGAGGTGCTATCCTCAAACAATCAAATGTTGTGCTTTCGCCGTAAAGCCTTTTTGAAATCAGAACTTTTGGATTTTGAATTTGGCGCTTTACATTTCACCAGGTAGTGTCGGGAGCTAGCGTGCCGCTACTCCCTAAGTAGTTCATTCTAATGTTAATACTAGCAACAGTGCTGTTTGTGCCGTCATTCTTTTAAAAACGTTGCATCTGCACTGTTCAAGTAAATGTGTTTTTGCTAAATATTCAGTAGACATTGTTAAAAGTAGTCCTTGTGCATGGAGTTGTATGGTTTATTTAACTTTGCAAGCATTGGGTTTTGTTTTGACATTTTCAAGTGAAAAATCGGAATCTCAGAATCACTTTTTTTACATGCATGTTTATCAGATGTAAGTCACCTTATCTTTTCTCTAAGACTGCATTTTATCAGCCTATTTCTAATCGCAAACTCATGCCTTTTCTTAGCTAGGATGCTGTGTTGGCTGTTTTGGAACTGTGTAGTTGGCCATGCTTTTATACATGTGAATGTGCATGATGTAGTGGATGCACGGTGAAAGGTAACTGAATGGTGACTTTCACACACACTGTGTTGGGTCATCTGTGCTGCTGGTACTGTATTTGACTACTTTACACATTTGATTCCCCTGTTTTTATTTTGAAGTTATGGTATTTTGTTTATTCTAAATGTAACCTATTTGTTGTTTTATGCTACTCATGTAGTAGACCAGTATAATGACAAGTATTCAAGTCAAAAAGAATGTGAGAGTCACACCTATAGGGTTTTATATGATTATTCTGCGTCTAGGCTTTACACTCGTTGGGATTTCCCCCTACGTGCTAAGTGCATATCAGGCCATCAAATTAGACCTGATCACATTCAAACACCAAAGCACAAACCGCACAGAACTTAATTTGAGGCCAACAATCAAATCTATCCACATTGTAATTGAATTTATCTTTTTAAAATCCACACCAAACTGCGCTTGGCCGGCAGCATTCCAGTTAAAGGCCTGTTTTTATGGGCCTGTGTGCATGAGACCACGCACATGTGAGTTTCATTACTTGATTGCCTCCAGTGACTGGAGTCTGAATTGGCAAATCTTATTACTGGAGGCGAAGCAGCATGTCTGCAAGCAGGATTAGACAGTGGAGAGTGAGAGAGGAGGTGGGGGGGAATAGAGGTGGAGGAAGAAGGAAGGACAGAGAAAGAGAAGATTATGGAGAGTGGGAAAGCGAGAGAGCGAGAGTAAAATATTCCGAACATCAGTAAAAGGAATGGGTACCATGGTGAGATCCAGCCTCACGTTGAGAGATAGGGCGTGGAGTTCTATAATGATCCAAAGGGGACTTATTGTGCCCATGCCCCTATGCTGATACCCCAGCCTATAATACATACGGTGGCTGCCATTGACTGTGATTAGGTTGCACATTTTGGGGAATATTCTGAGGTGGAAACTTACCGTGAGAATTAATGGGAATATATGTGAATTAACGGAAATATATGCAAATTAATATTAATACCATTTAAATGTAGATGTTTTTTTTCATTGGTTATAAACTCCTCGTCCTCTCAGTCAACTGCATTTATTTTCAGCAAATGTAACGTGTAAATATTTATATGAACATAACAAGATTCAACAATTGAGACATAAACTGAACAAGTTCCACAGACATGTGACTAACAGAAATGGAATAATGTGTCCTTGAACAAAGGGGGGGGGTCAAAAGTAAAGTCAGTATCTGGTGTGGCCACCAGCTGCATTAAGTACTGCAGTGCATCTCCTCCTCATGGACTGCACCAGATTTGCCAGTTCTTGCTGTGAGATGTTACCCCACTCATCCACCAAGGCAGCCTGTTGTGTTCTTTGGTCTGTGTGTTTCCAAACAAGAACCAGTTGCGCTCTGAGGTGGCTGATATTGGTGGGATTTGGAGGATGATGGAGGCAACAGGGGAAAGAGCCTCAGATCCACAAAGTCCCTTCCACCAGGTGGCTGATGAGATATGGTGGCACGACTGCCATATTGCATCTCCATCCCAAAGCCCTTGATTGGAAGTGTACTTCGCCAGACTGCCGAGAACCTATCCCTCATCCAGGCCAAGGTGGTGAGACACGGTAGTGATGACACCGTAGGCCTTGTTGAGCTCTACACCAGACAGGATGCTCTTGCCAGCATACTTGGGGTCCTACATGTATGCTGTGGCGTGTATGGGCTTCAGGCAGAGGTCTTCACCCTCTTTGATGTATTTCAGAACTGCAGTTTCCTCTGCTTGGAGCAAGTGGGCAGGGCAGTACAGATTTCTTCTCTTACAGAGTCTGAACATCAGACAGGATGGCATTGTCTCCCTCAATCCGTGCAATGGCTACTGCTATAGGTTTCAGGAGTTTCTGGCTGCTTACCACTCTCCCAAAATGCATCATCCAGGAGGATCTTCTTGATATCCATATCGGCAGATTGTGATATGGCCATTTCTTGGAGAGACTCCTTCCCCTCCAGGAGACTGTCAAACATTATGACAACACCACACCCAACAGGTGTTGCTGGGCAGCTTCAATGTGGTGCTCTTATTCTTCTCACTTTGCTTGATGAGGTAGATTGCTGCTATAACTTGATGACCCTTCACATACCTAACCATTTCCTTGGCTCTCTTGTAGAGTGTATCCATTGTTTTCAGTGACATGATGTTCTTGAGGAGCAGATTCAATACATGAGCAGCACAGCCAATGGGTGTGATGTGAGGGTAGGACTCCTCTACTTTAGACCAAGCAGCCTTCATGTTCGCACCATTGTCTGTCACCAGTGCAAATACCTTCTGTGGTGAACCAGTTGCATACACAGTTCGAGCAAGACATTCATCAGCATTTCTCTATGTTCCTCTGACTACTTCTGATTCCAGGAGGACCATGAGCTATTTCTATCGATAAGGTGTCTGATTCATAATTTTCACCTTGAATAGAAGTAGAGGGATTTTGTTGTGAGCGCAGAGGGAATTTTATGCACTTGGCCAGATGATTCTGCATCTTTGTTGCATTCTTCACATATGATTTGGCATAGTATTTGCAAATGTACACAGCTTTTCCTTCTATATTAGCTGCAGTGAAATGTCTCCACACATCAGATGGTGCCCATGGCTTTTTCCTGTAGAGATTAGAAAAAAATGAGTAAAAAAAAACATACAATTCCATGTACAGATACATAGTTAACCTGTTTGGGTTAGGGGGCAGTATTTTGAAGTTCGGATGAAAAACGTGCCCAAAGTAAACTGCCTGTTACTCAGGCCCAGAAGCTAGGATATGCATTTGGATAGAAAAAACTCTGACGTTTCTAAAACTGTTCAATTAATGTCTGTGAGTATAACAGAACTGATATGGCAGGCGAAAACCTGAGCAAAATCCATCTGGAAAATCTGAATCTGTCATGTCACACTGTTTTCAATTGGCATACTATTCAATCCATTGTATTTTAGCTCCCAGATTCCTATGGCTTCCACCAGATGTAAACAGTCTTTTAGAAAAGGTTTCAAGCTTTTATCTTGAATAACCATGGAGTAAGAGATGTTTCTCCGGAGGTGTCGTCAAGTGTCCTGTTATGGATTGAGCGCGTAATAGTGAGCGCGCTCTTAGCTCTTTTTCTCTTCTATTCAACAGGCTATATTCTCTGAAATATTATCATTTATTTTCATTTTAGGGTATCTGAGTATTGATTAGAAACGCTGTTTGCCATGTTTCGACGAACTTTACCGGTACTTTTGGGATATTGTTTGTCTGCATATATGAACGTCTTTGGGCACGTGGATTACTGAACAAAATGCGCCAACCAAACTGAGCTTTATGGATATAAAGAGGGACTTTATCGAACAAAAGGACCTTTTATTGTGTAAACAGAATGCTTGGGTATGCCATCAGATGAAGATCTTCAAAATTAAGCAATTTATTTTATCGCTATTTTTGAGTTTTTGACACCTCTGCTGGTTATGTTATTATGCTAATTGAATATTTGTGCGAGACGTTGTCCTCAGACAATCAAATGTTCTGCTTTTGCCGTAAAGCCTTTTTGAAATCTGACAACGCTGTTATATTAACAAGATTCTAAGCTTTTGAATGGTGTGCAACACTTGTATTTTCATGAATGTTTAAAATTAGTATTTGTGTAATTTGAATTTGGCGCTCTGCATTTCACCGGATGTTGTCGCATGTGGAATGTGACCATCCCCTAGCCCTAAGAAGTTAACTTATTTGGGAGCAGCGCACGATGTGACCGTTTTGGAGACCCTGGCGTGCTGATTATAACGCGCCAACCAAACGGAGATTTATGGATATAATACATTACTTTTTCTAACAAAAGAACCATGGATTGTCTTCGTTGGGCACTTGGGAAGCCCTCAGCAGAAGTTCTTCAAAAGGTAATTGATTTGTTTTCGCTGTGAAATGTGTTTTCTGTGAACCGTGGAGGCTTATGAAATTATGGTAATGGAAAATTATGTTAGGTGCTACCCTCAAACAATCAAATGTGGTGCTTTCGCCGTAAAGCCTTTTTGAAATCTGACAACGCTGTGATATTGCCAAGAAGCAGAGCTTTTGATGACTATGAAGCACTTGTATATTGATGCATGTTTAATAATTCAACTTTTTCAACTAAAAGCCACATGGTAGCAAAAACGAACTAGCAGATATTGTTAACAAGTTAGAAATTATTTAAACACACTTTGCTGTAAGCTACTATTTACTAGTTAACAGAAAATCATGTACAGTTGAAGTCGGAAGTTTACATACACTTAGGTTGGAGTCATTAAAACTATTTTTTCAACCACTCCACACTTTTCTTTTTAACAAACTATAGTTTTGTGCATGACACAAGTAGTTTTTCCAACAATTGTTTACAGACACATTACTTCACTTACAATCTACTACCATCTACTGCATCTTGCCTATGCCGGTCAGCCATCGCTCATCCATATATTTATATGTACATACTCGTTTTCATTCCTTTACTCTTGTGTGTATAAGGTAGTTGTTGTGAAATTGTTAGATTACTTGTTAGATACTACTGCATGGTCGGAACTAGAAGCACAAGCATTTCGCTACACTCGCATTAACATCTGCTAACCATGTGTATGTGACAAATAAAATTTGATTTGATTTGAATTCACTGTATCATAATTCCAGTTGGTCAGAAGTTTACATACACTAAGTTGACTGTGCCTTTAAACAGCTTGGAAAATTCCAGAAAATGATGTCATGGCTTTAGAAGCTTCTGATAGGCTAATTTACATAATTTGAGTCAATTGGAGGTGTACCTCTGGATGTATTTCAAGGCTTACCTTCAAACTCCGTGCCTCTGCTTGAAATCATGGGAAATAAAAATAACTCAGCCAAGACCTCAGAAAAAAAAATGGTAGACCTCCACAAGTCTGTTAGATTACTTGTTAGATATTACTGCATGGTCGGAACTAGAAGCACAAGCATTTCGCTACACTCGCATTAAAATCTGCTAACCATGTGTATGTGACCAATAAAAGTTTATTTGATTTGACTGGTGCGAAAAGTGCAAATCAATCCCAGAACAACAGCAAAGGACCTTTTGAAGATGCTGGAGGAAACAGGTACAAAAGTATCTATATCCACAGTAAAACGAGTCCTTTATCGCCATAACCTGAAAGGCCACTCAGCAAGGAATAAGGCACTGCTCCAAAACCGCCATAAAAAAGCCAGACCATGGTTTGCAACTGCAAATGGGGACAAAGATCGTACTTTTTGTAGAAATGTCCTCTGGTCTGATGAAACAAAAATAAAACTGTTTGGACATAATGACCTTCATTATGTTTGGAGGAAAAAGGGGGAGGCTTGCAAGCCGAAGAACACCATCCCAACCGCGAAGCACGGAGTGGCAGCATCATGTTGTGGGGGTGCTTTGCTGCGGGAGGGACAGGTGCACTTCACAAAATAGATGGCATCATGAGGACAGAAAATGAAGTGGATATATTGAAGCATCATCTCAAGACATCAGTCAGGAAGTTAAAGCTTGGTCACAAATGGGTCTTCCAAATGGACATTGATACCAAGCATACTTCCAAAGTTGTGGCAAAATGGCTTAAGGACAACAAAGTCAAGGTATTGGAATGGCCATCACAAAGCCCTAACCTCAATCCTATAGAACATTTGTGGGCAGAACTGAACAAGCGTCTGCGAGCAAGGAGGCCTGAACCTGACTCCGGTACACCAGCTCTGTCAGGAGGAATAGACCAAAATTCACCCAACTTATTGTGGGAAGCTTGTGGAAGGCTACCTGAAACGTTTGACCCAAGTGAAACAATTTAAAGAAACTCAAAAAGTATTTGGTAGCATTGCATGTAAACTTCTGACCCACTGGGAATGTGATAAAATAAATAAAAGCTGAAATAAATAATTCTCTCTACTATTATTCTGACATTTCACATTCTTAAAATAAAGTGGTGATCCTAAGAGAGTGACTTTTTACTAGGATTAAATGTCAGGAATTGTGAAAAACTGAGTTTAAATGTATTTGGCTAAGGTGTATGTAAACTTCCGACTTCAACTGTATGTCATATAAAATATATTCACCCCACCCAGCATTGTAATAAAAACTTACCAGAAAGCATGTAGTCCTTGGCTCAGACAGTGTAATAGTGTGGGCTCAAAAGCATCTCATTAGTGTGCAAGATTTTGAGAATCAGCTGTACATGTGATGGAAGAGTGCACTGCACATTTGATGGAAGAATGCATGCAGGGTTGCAATTCCATTGAATTGGGGATAGTTTAACCAAGTATGACAGAATTGCCTTGTGTATCCCACAAAAAAGGTTCACTTAACTTCCCATGGAAAATTTCTGAAAAAATTACGGAAATTTACCGGAAAGTTTCCGACCCTTTGCAACCCCAACTGTGAAATGGATCAATCACACTAGCTATATCTGTTTATCAAAGTAAACTGCAGACACCTCCCTCTACCCATTACATTACCCTGGTTCTATACTGTAGTGGTATTTCATAATGGCTAAACAAAGGTAGATGAAGTTTGGTTCTTATCTTATAATGGGAATGCTTTGGACTTTATTGATTGAATCAATTGATGTAGGCCTAAAACAAAAGTTTCCTATTTGTTTTTGTTCAAATATAGACCTGGATGGCAATGGTTGTTGTCATTATTTGTCTGATAATTTCTTGGTGGAATATGTAATTGTGAGTCTTGAAATGTTACATTTTGATACTGGTTTATTATAGACCTTCAGTTGAACCAAATATTTTGCACAAAAGCGCCAATAAATTAATATATTTTTTTCTTTCTGATTTTTATTTTTTTCATCCAGTGTAGCAACAGGCTATTCATTGGTTCTCAGTGAGGTGCATGTGTTGCTATTTTCTCTCTGCAGGGGGAGACTTAGTCTCACTTTTCTCATGCCTGCAGCCCCATTTCATTTGTCCAATCTCAAGGATACTTCATGTTTTATATAGCCTATTTCACATGCAACACACTGCATGGTATAGTAGTAATACGCCACACTGACCTGGGCATTTCACTCAATAGCTTTCTAATACTATTCTGACAGATAATTGAGGGAATGAAATGTTAATTTCAACAAAGCTTCAACCTCTGAGGAGAGAGAATTTTTTTTTAAATAACACTATGGCTGCTCTACTGGTCATCAGTTTTCAGTCACACGTTTTCCACATAATCTCCTCCCCAGAAGAAAATAAATACCAGAACCTCTGAAAATGCTGGTTACATGACTGGGACCTTAGCTCACACCCCGGTTAAATGTATCTTTAGTCCGTCGTTGGTGTCCTATCCCTGGCCTGGCCACAGCCATTACTGGAGTTTACAGGTACTGTTTGAACTGGGGAGAGAGTGTTCCCCTGTAGCCTACACCACCGACGCCTGCCGCACCACAGCACCAGTGGCAGCTGCGTTGACTTCCTCTACCTGTGGTTGGCTGACTGAGCTGATGCCTTCTGGGATATTATAAGGAATCTTGCTAAACACGTGGGCTTGTGGAGACTTGTTCAATAGGCCCCTCAATAGTTTCTTTGGTAGGCTATTCCCGAATGGGGGGAAAACTATTTAGCAATAGGCTGCTACTCTTAAACGTTCACATTTTCTTGCAGTGTCTTAAAATGAATTCCTTTTGGCTTTGAGAAATTGTCTCAAGCCTGGGTGAAGGGTTCTGCTATGTGCACAAGCATTCTAATAATGTGGGCATAGAAAAATGTTCTCATTTTTGAGCTGTGGGAGAGACAGCGCTGAAAGCTGCAGAAAGACTAACCGTACCTGTATGTTTGCATTCCTTGTTAGCTCTCTGCAGAGCAAAGGAGCGAAAGCAAGTGAAATAGATTATCTGGTTGCTCCTCTCCCTCGTTGCCCCTCTCTCTCGCTCGCTGCCTTTCTCGCTCTCTCTCGCTGCCCCTCGCTCTCTCTCGCTGCACCTCTCGCTGCCCCTCTCTCGCTCGCTGCCCCTCTCGCGCTCATTCGCTCGCAGCCCCTCTCGCTCGCAGCCCCTCTCGCTGTAGCTCTCGCTCGCTGTCCCTCTCGCTGTCCCGCTCTCGCTCGCCGCCCCTCTCGTGCTCTCGCTCGCTGCCCCTCTCGCTCGCTGCCCCTCTCGCTCGCTGCCCCGCTCTCGCTCGCTGCCCCTCTCGCGCTCTCGCTGCCCCTCTCGCGCTCTCGCTGCCCCTCTCGCGCTCTCGCTGCCCCTCTCGCACTCTCGCTCGCTGCCCCTCTCGCACTCTCGCTCGCTGCCCCTCTCGCTCGCAGCCCCTCTCGCTGTCGCTCTCGCTCGCTGTCCCTCTCGCTGTCCCGCTCTCGCTCGCTGCCCCTCTCGTGCTCTCGCTCGCTGCCCCTCTCGCTCGCTGCCCCTCTCACTCGCTGTCCCGCTCTCGCTCGCAGCCCCTCTCGCTTGCAGCCCCTCTGCCTCACGCCGACAGAGATGGCAGCCTCGCTTCACGTTCTCAGGAAACCATGCAGTATTTTGTTTTTTTATGTTTTACTTCTTACATTGTTACCCCGGAAAATATTAAGTTTTATTACATACAACCGGGAGGAACTATTGGATATAAGAGCAACGTCAACTTACCAACATTACGACCAGGAATACGACTTTCCCAAAGGGGATTCTCCTTTCGTTAACCCAAACACAACAACAGACTGGATATGCACGTGGCTACTCAAAACAACGGCGGCGCCGGAGAAGAGGGAAACGCGCCGGTCTTTTGGTCAAGCTACGTCGACGGGCGCATCGTGCACCTCTCCCGAGTATTTTAATCGCCAATGTACAGTCTCTTGACAACAAAGTAGACGAAATCCGATCGAGGGTTGCCTTTCAGAGAGACATCCGAGACTGCAACGTTCTTTGCTTCACGGAAACATGGCTCACTCAGGACACGTTATCTGAGTCGGTACAGCCACCTGGTTTCTCCACGCATCGCGCCGACAGAAACAAACATCTCTCTGGTAAGAAGAAGGGCGGGGGTGTGTGTCTTATGATTAACGAGACGTGGTGTGATCATAACAACATACAGGAACTCAAGTCCTTTTGTTCACCTGACATAGAATTCCTTACAATCAAATGCAGACCGCATTATCTACCAAGAGAATTCTCCTCGATTATAATCACAGCCGTGTACATCCCCCCTCAAGCTGATACATCGACGGCACTGAAAGAAATTCATCGGACTCTATGTAAACTGGAAACCACATATCCTGAGGCTGCATTTATTGTGGCTGGGGATTTTAACAAGGCTAATTTAAGAACAAGGCTCCCGAAATTTTACCAGCATATCGAATGTGCCACCCGGGCTGGTAAAATCCTGGACCACTGTTATTCCAACTTCCGTGATGCATACAAGGCTATTCTCCGCCCTCCTTTCGGCAAGTCTGACCATGACTCCATTTTGTTGCTCCCAGCCTACAAACAGAAACTAAAACAGGAAACGCCCGTTCTCAGGTCTGTTCAACGCTGGTCCAAACAATCTGATTCCATGCTTCAAGATTGCTTCGAGCACGTGGACTGGGATATGTACCGATAGCATCTGACAACAACATTGATGTATACGCTGATTCGGTGAGCGAGTTTATTAGCAAATGCATTGGTGATGTTGTACCCATAGCAAATATTAAAACCTTCCCCAACCAGAAACCGTGGATTGATGGCAGCATTTGCGCAAAACTGAAAGCGCGAACCACTGCTTTTAACCAGGTAAAGGCTACCGGAAACATGACTGAATACAAACAGTGCAGCTACTCCCTCCGCAAGGCAATCAAACAAGCTAAGCGTCAATATAGAGACAAAGTAGAGTCACAATTCAATGGCTCAGACACAAGAGGAATGTGGCAGGGTCTACAGTCAATCACGGACTACAAAGAAAACCAGCCCGTCGCGGACCATGACGTCCTGCTCCCAGACAAACTAAACAACTTCTTTGCTCGCTTTGAGGACAATACAGTGCCACCGACACGGCCCGCTACCAAAACCTGCGGGCTCACCTTCACCGCAGCCAATGTGAGAAAAACATTTAAATGTGTTAACCCTCGCAAGGCTGCCGGCCCAGATGGCATCCCTGGCCGTGTCCTCAGAGCATGCGCAGACCAGCTGGCTGGTGTGTTTACGGACATATTCAATCAGTCCCTATCCCAGTCTGCTGTTCCCACATGCTTCAAGAGGGCCACCATTGTTCCTGTTCCCAAGAAAGCTAAGGTGACTGAGCTAAATGACTATCGCCCGTAGCACTCACTTCCGTCATCATGAAGTGCTTTGAGAGATTAGTCAAGGATCATATCACCTCCATCCTGCCAGACACCCTGGACCCACTCCAATTTGCTTACCGTCCCAATAGGTCCACAGACGCCTTAATCGCAATCACACTGCATACTGCCCTAACCCATCTGGACAAGAGGAATACTTATGTAAGAATGCTGTTCATCGACTACAGCTCAGCATTTAACACCATAGTTCCCTCCAAGCTCGTCATTAAGCTCGAGACCCTGGGTCTCGACTCCAGCCCTGTGCAACTGGGTCCTGGACTTCCTGACGGGCCGGTCCCAGGTGGTGAGGGTAGGAAACAACATCTCCACCCCGCTGATCCTCAACACTGGGGCCCCACAAGGGTGCGTTCTCAGCCCTCTCCTGTACTCCCTGTTTACCCATGACTGCGTGGCCAAGCACGCATCCAACTCAATCATCAAGTTTGCTGGCGACACTACAGTGGTAGGCTTGATTACCAACAACGACGAGACGGCCTACAGAGAGGAGGTGAGGGCCCTCAGAGTGTGGTGTCAGGAAAATAACCTCTCACTCAATGTCAACAAAACAAAAGAGATGATCGTGGACTTCAGGAAACAGGAGAGGGAGCACCCCTATCCACATCGAGGGACAGTAGTGGAGAAGGTGGAAAGTTTTAAGTTCCTCGGCGTACACATCACGGACAAACTGAATTGGTCCACCCACACAGACAGCGTGGTGAAGAAGGCGCAACAGCGCCTCTTCAACCTCAGGAGGCTGAAGAAATTTGGCTTGTCACCAAAATCACTCACAAACTTTTACAGATGCACAATCGAGAGCATCCTGTCGGGCTGCATCACCGCCTGGTACGGCAACTGCTCCGCCCACAACCGTAAGGCTCTCCAGAGGGTAGTGAGGACTGCACAACGCATCACCGGGTTAAACTACCTGCCCTCCAGGACACCTACACCACCCGATGTCACAGAAAGGCCAAAAAGATCATCAAGGACAACAACCACCCGAGCCACTGCCTGTTCACCCCGCTATCATCCAGAAGGCGAGGTCAGTACAGGTGCATCAAAGCTGGGACCGAGAGACTGAAAAACAGCTTCTACCTCAAGGCCATCAGACTGTTAAACAGCCATCACTAACATTGAGTGGCTGCTGCCAACATACTGACTTAAATCTCTAGCCACTTTATACATAGGAATTGGATGTAACAAATGTATCACTAGCCACTTTAAACAATTTTGTATATAATGTTTCCGTATCCGACATACTCATATCAAATGTATACACTGTACTGTAAACCATCTACTGTACCTTGCCTATGCCGTTCGGTCATCGACCCAAATCTCTAGCCACTTTAATAATTATAATTGGATGAAATAATGTATCACTAGCCACTTTAAACAATGCCATTTATATAATGTTTACATATCCTACATTACTCATCTCATATATGTGTGTGTGTATGTGTGTATATATATATATATATATATATATATATATATATATATGTGTGTGTATATACTATACTCCATACCATCTACTGCATCTTGCCTATGCCGGTCAGCCATCGCTCATCCATATATTTATATGTACATACTCGTATTCATTCCTTTACTCTTGTGTGTATAAGGTAGTTGTTGTGAATTTGTTAGATTACTTGTTAGATACTACTGCATGGTCGGAACTAGAAACACAAGCATTTCGCTACACTCGCATTAACATCTGCTAACCATGTGTATGTGACAAATAAAATTTGATTTGATTTAGATCCCTTCTGCTCTGTTTCTTGATCTCGTGGCAGTGCCTCATGGAAATCACCAACTGATCGGGCCCAAACATTTCTGTAATTTTCTGTGTCACTCGACACCGGCCCATCGGCATTGGAACTATCAGGTCGCACAGATGGTACTGAGAAGCAACTTTATCTTCCCCCTTCCTGTGTCACTCACAGGGCTGCTATGGATAGAGTAAATAAACACATTCCCAGATCCAGGACACTGGATAGTACTGCGGTTTGAGGGAATGTCCACCAACTTTTTTTTATTTGAGAATCGATACATGGAGTCATAGAATTTATATTATAGAAAATAATATTGTGATAACTGATATATGTCTACTCAACTCTGATACTAAAATCAGTGTGGCTATGTACAGATGAGCACACGGAGGTAGAATTTCACTTTAAGAACACAATGTATCTTACTATAGTTATCACAATGGTAAATGCAGTCTTATCTATAATCTAGAATGTGGTTGTAGAAAAAAATTGAACATGATGATTGCATCTAGGACTAGCTAGGCTTGTTATTCTGAATATTTACTTTTAGCAGCAATGAGGCCAGGTGTAAATTTAGACCCAGGTTGTGAAGTGAGTTTCCCAGAAGCGGGAGGCCGATGCAGGCAGGGCTTTGGCAGTAGAGGGAGAGCAGTGTAGGATGTCTGTCTGGGTAGGAAGGTTACACTTCCAAGCCATGCAGAGGTGGCACTGGATGCCTAGCTCTCTATTTGGGGAAACGTTGGTGTTCCAGTACCTCACTGCGTCTGAGAAAATGCCTCTCTTTCTGGTCCGTGTGGTGCGGTCCACACTGATGTCTTCCAGATGACTGTTGTCTCTTTAGCCTACAGCGTGTTTAGTGGCTGAACGTCGCTCTCCCTGTTAATCCAGTTGGTTCACATGCAACCGGACAGTGTTATCCACAGCTTTCGTTGCACTAACGAGGTGGTAGCGTTAAAATATGGCAGATCATTATTTAGGCAAGCAAGCAGCCTCCTGGGGGAGCTAACGTTTCAAGGCTAATGACCGGTGTGTATGCGTAGATGGCTACTCTAAATGCCCGGTTTTGTGCCCTTTTACAAAAAAGGGTAGAGCTAAGTAATTGACATTTGTTTGTTAAAAACAATAGGATAAATACACATGTAGGTAGTCCATTCTCTTTTTTCAGTAAACTAAGTCACCAAGAGGAATAATGCCACTACACTGCCTTAATATTGGAACCCTTTAATCCTATTTTAGACGCTCTACATCTCTTAATGTGAAATAAAGGTAAAACGTGAAAGGGGCTCCATTCATGGCCGTCTGCGTTTGAAACTGCAGACTGAAATCCTCAAACAGTTGAGCCTTTCAGAAAGGTGCTCTTTCAAAATAACCTTTTTGCAAATCAAAATAAAATCGGTGCCAGCCCACAGACCCTTTCATGTCCACACCTGGATGCTAAGATCTAATTAAAAAAGTGGGGGAGGCAAAGCCTCAGACCTGGCTTGCCTCATGCATATCACATGGTGTTTGCTTAGCCCCTTGGTCCACCCAACGCTACCTTCATGGTATCCTACTGCTCGGCACCTCTCCAACCTGAATCATTCGGTTGTGCACAGTTGCCTTTTTGTCTCTCCACCGGTTCTTTGGTCTGGTGTCTGCTATACCTTTTGAAGTTTCGCTCCAGTCCCAAATCTACCTTCCTGACCATTTTTAAAAGGCACACCATGCCACACCATGTGAATGCATGGCAACGTGGGATTGATATATTAATAGGCTGCCTGAGGTCGAGGGGTATGGGTGGAGGCCATCATGGTGGTGGGATTGAAGTGGAGACCCAAAATGGACCACTTTGTGTTGTGTTGGAGGAATTGACTCCGTTACCTATAACCATCCAGGGCTTGGTTAAACCAGGGTCGGGCAATTTTCAATTAATGTACTGCATTGCAATGCACTTCCTGAAATGTTGAAATAAAATTGACCCCTAACAACTTATCCCCTTTCCTCTCTCTTTGTTAGCCTCCACAATTGTTATCGATTGAATCCTAAAACTACCTTTTTTAAGTGAAAATTACTTACTGAACCGCTATTCCTCTCTCGTCTTCCAGGCTCAGCCCTCCTGGACCTGACAGAGCAGTTTGCCCTCCCAGAGACTGCTCCCCCCATGCTGGCCAGGCTGCTGGAGGCCATCGAGAAGAAAGGTGCACTGGCCTGTACACAATGGACTAGCACACATCCACACTGGTCATCTAAACATTTCCCAGATTTACATTCTAGAAGATCCACCCCTCGTGTATCAACAACATGGTTTCAATTACTTATGTAATTATTTATTTAACCTTTATTTTGACAGGAAGTCATGCTGAGATAAAGGTCTCTTTTGTCTGAAGAGCCCTGTAATTACAAGAATATTCCAAAATCTATACACTATGAAAAGCAGAACAATGATACAAAACACAATCATAGAAAACAAACACATTCTTCAATAAAAAAGTCATTAATCAGCTGATTCTAACACTTAGCTGGTTGATAAGATGAATCCCATTAGTTCCAACTGGGGTTGGAGCGAAAACCTACAGGGGAGCTCTCCAGAGGCATCACAATATCCAATTTGAGAGAGTTTGGGAGGATATTCCACAAGTAAGGTGCAAAGAAACTAATAGCAGATTTACCTAACTCAGTGGAGATCGAGGGATTTACAGTTAGCCATCCCTGAGACTAGGTCTGGTAGCTTGTAGTGCGCTTTATTCCCTGAATGTTTTTATACTTTTTTATAAATCGGAAGGCCTTTTTTAGTGATTTTATGACTTTCTAGGAATTCTAAGTAGTTGCATCTATGCTAGTGGCTTATCATGTGCTGCTTGATTCTGTGTAGGTCTGGACAACCCAACGCTGTACAGGACCTTCACAGCCGATGGTGGACTGGATGTTAGACAGTGCTTTGACACTGGTGAGCAGAATTCATGTTTATCACTTACAGTGCATTCGCAAAGTATTCAGACCCCTTGACCTTTTCCACAATTTATGTTACAACCTTATTCTGAAATTGATTAAATTCTTTTTTCCTCATCAATCTACACACATACCTCAATGACAAAGCAAAAACTGTTTTTTAGAAATTTGACATTTAATTAAGTTTAGACCCTTTACTCAGTACTTTGTTGAAGCACCTTGGGCAGCGATTACAGCCTCGAGTCTTCTTGGGTATGACGCTCCAAGCTTGGCACACCTGTATTTGGGGAGTTTCTCCCATTCTTCTCTGCAGATCCTCTCAAGGTCTGTCAGGCTGAATGTGGAGTGTCGCTGCACAGCTATTTTCAGGTCTCTCCTGAGATGTTTTATCGGGTTCAAGTCCGGGCTCTGGCTGGGCCACTCAAGGACATTCAGAAGCCACTCATGCGTTGTCTTGGCTGTGTGCTTAGGGTTGTTGTCCTGTTGGAAGGTGAACCTTCGCTCCAGTCTGAGGTCCTGAGCACTCTGGAGCCGGTTTTCATCATGGATCTCTGTACTTTGCTCCGTTCATTGTTTCCCTTGATCCTGACTAGTCTCCCAGTCCCTGCTGCTGAAAATCCCCACTGCATGATGCTGCCACCACCATGTTTCACCGTAGGGATGGTGCCAGGTTTCCTCCAGGCGTGATGCTTGGCATTCAGGCCAAAGTGTTTTATCATACCAGAGAATCTTGTTTCTCATGGTCTGAGAGTCCTTTGGGTCCCTTTTGGCAAACTCCAAGCGGGCTGTCATGTGCCTTTTTAAGGGGAAGTGGCTTCCGTCTGGCCACTCTACCATAAAGTCCTGATTTGGTGGAGGTCTGCAGAGATGGTTGTCCTACTGGAAGGTTCCCCCATCTCCACAGAGGAACTCTGGAGCTCTGTCAGTGACCATCGGGTTCTTGGTCAAGGTCTTGGAAGAGTCTTGGTGGTTCATAACTTCTTCCATTTAAGAATGATGGAGGCCACTGTGTTCTTGGGGACCTTAAATGCTACGGAAATGTTTTGGTACCCTCCCCCAGATCTGTCTCTCAACACAATCCTGTCTTGGAGCTCTATGGACAATTCTTTTGACCTCATGGCTTGGTGTTTGATCTGACATGCACCGTCAACTGTGCAACCTTTATATAGACAGGTGTGTGCCTTTCCAAATCATGTCCAATCAATTGAATTTACCACAGGTGGACTCCAAGTTGTAATTACATCTCAAGGATGATCAATGGAAACAGGATGCACCTGAGCTCAATTTCGAGTCGCATAGCAAAGTGTCTGAATAATTATGTAAATAAGGTATATTGTTTTTGCAAACATTTCTAAACCTGTCATTATGGGTTCCACAAAATGTGGAAAAGTGTAGGGGTCTAAATACTTTCTGAATGCGCCGTATATCCACCCAAATTCAATGTTATTTGACTTTGTGCAATTTTTTGGGGAAAAACAGTTATACTTTGAGATAATAGTGTGTGGTTCTATTCAGATCCTCCATCAGCAGACCTGGACCAGATGGACCTGCAGATGCTGTGTGACGGTCTACGTCGGTACCTGCAGGATCTTCCCCAGCCTGTCATCCCACCGGCCATCTACTCTCAGCTTGTCCACACCGCCCAAGGTACTCACACACACACACACGCTGTGATTATAACACTGCCATACACTCATCAAAGTACACCACATGATGTACACACAATCACATAACCAATATTCTATAGCACCCACTGTTGTTTCCTTCCTGTCAATGTTCTACTAGAAAATGGGTCATGTCCAAATCAGCATGTCGGTTAGAGGTTGCTGTTCATTCAATTTGTTTGTTGCTCTCAGCAATCACTTTCAGTGGAACGTGCCTCAACCCAAAGGTACAGTGTCTAGTTAATTATTGGCCTACAGCAGCAGTCCTAACCTAATCTACCACTGACCGGGCTGCTGAACACTCTGTACCTTGGAGAGGGAACCCACAGTACCTAGAGCTAGTGTCAATATCCACACACACACACAGACAGATCAGGTTTTCTTTATCTCTGTCGTATGTTCTTCACTGCTATCTCAGAGTAATCTTTTTGTCACATGGCCAGAAACAGGATCTCTGTTGTTAATAGCAACTTACACAAGTTTATCTCAGTGCTAGCCAATCACCTGCAAGTGTACCTTGCACTCCTCACTCATTGTTGAGCACACACAATCTCAATGTGGTTGTCTAACCCGATTACTGAGCACAGGGCCCCTTTTTCTGCCACCCCATTGGTCGAAGGGAAGTCTGCTAGCACCTCTGTAGCTTTAACTGCGGGAGCTTTTTCAAGGGTTTTGTCAGTGCGTAGCCTGCAGCATACCTGTGCACACATTCAAAGTCATACATGTGTGGCAATGCAATGTGCATATCTCCCTCTGATCTCTATCAATAAATTTGTGCGTAACCTGCGTAAGTGTTAGCACATAGAAACATGTGTACGTATGACATACCTCCTTCTCTGACATCCGTGTGTGTGTTGGTCCCACAGAGGTGCAGAGCCCCAAGGAGTGTGCCCAGTTGCTGCGTCGCATCGCCAGCACGCCCAGCTTGCCAGCCCAGTACTGGCTCACCTTCCACTGCCTGCTGCGCCACTGGTCCCGGGTGTGCCACAACGCGCCCAAGAACCTGCTCAGCTCCCGCGCCCTGGGCGAGATCTTCAGCCCCGTGCTCTTCAGACAGCAGGCTGCCAGGTGGGTGGAGGAGAGAGAGGCACTGGCGTGCACAGACAGCCAGACACTTTTAATATACTCAAGGAAACACTCTCAGGCAAGCAGCCTACACACACTCACTGACACACACACACTCTCACTGACACACACACACACTCTCACTGACACGCACATTTGCAGTGAAAGGATTTAGGTTGGGAAGCTTTTCTATTTGCCAGCTGTGCTGTAGCAATTAAAGCAGCCAGGCTTGAAGTACCATCAGTTAGAGAGCGACAAAGATGGAGCAAGATCATGCACAGATGAATCAGAACAGCAGGGCCAGTCAGCTGGCCTGAGAATCGCTGACTCTATTTGACTTGTTTCTTCTTCTTCTCTTCTACTTTTTTCACTCTTTCATCAGCTGCGAGCCCACCCCCGATGCTCACATCAAGATCATTGAGACCCTTGTGACTAGCGAATGGACAGAAGCACAGGCGGCTCCAGGTAAGAAACGCACATTGTCCTCTTCTATTATTCATCATCTTTTAAAGTTCTGGTTGGGGGTGTATGCAGAGATACAGAACAACTATATTTAAAGCCAAACGAATGCCCATCTCTTCCTCTGTGAAATGATTTACACTCACGTACTGTACTGTGTTATTGAGGGCCATTGACAGAATGGCCCCAGTGCATGTATTAAGACTGCAGTGGAGCTAAGCCCATGGTACTGACTCCGGGAGCCGAGGGGAACAGCAGAGAACCTGGGCTGTTCTTAGCCTGTAGAGCCACACAGGGACTTGCACTCCAGCAGTAGCACAGAGCACAGGATGTACTGGCTGCACTGCATGGAAAAAGGCCTCTGCACTCGTTTTCTGCACTCGTTTAAAAGGCTTTGTTGTTATATGCCTGTCAATGTTGGAAAATTGGCTGCAATTAGCCTGTCTTCATTTATAAACCGGGTAGTTTGGATCATGGATGCTGATTGGCTAAAACTGCATTCCAGCTGTCTGTATATCAACAATATCATGGGTATGACGCAAAAATACACGTTTACTGTTCTATTTGAAGTATCACTACGCTGTTTTTGATATACCACAGCAAATGACAAAAGAAAAGCAATAAGGGTTTTATTAAACACATGATTTCTCCTTGCTTCTAGCCTAGCATTTGGCTTGCATAACAACAAGAACAACCCTTAGTCGTGTTATATTGGCCATATACCACCCCCTCTGGCCTTATTGCTTAAATATCAGCCTATAATTTAGTATAGCTGAATTTCTTCCCTCACATTTATAACTCAATCTTTCATACCAGAATCTTGGCTTGGCTGTGTTTGTGTCACTCATTACTCATTGTGACTTGGCGATGGAACATGCAAAGCATTATTCTGGGATGGGGAGGAACTAGCTTGGCTCATCAAAACAGTTATGCAAATTGCAGCATATAGCTTAAGCTGCAGGAGTTTATTGTTAACCCATGGTAGTCTCTCAATGGTGGGGTCTAAAACGGTATTGTGTAAAAATGGGTTGTTCATTATTGGTTTGTAGCCCAGGATAGAGCCTCCTTCCTCTTGAGCAGGAAATCAGTGGTGTGTTGAGATCAAAGTGAAAGTAGTTGTGGTAACAGGGCTCTAGGTGGATTCCATCCTACATGTGCTGTGCAGTGAAGTAGGCTACCCTTGATTCATTATGTAAGACGGT